>JAIFZK010000205.1:145000-147500 GCA_027481765.1 Tenualosa thibaudeaui
CCTTGAAATCATATAAGCTGTGTGAGGTCCTCCTTTTCCTATTATGGGATGGCAAGACGGCAAGAATGGCAAGAATAAAAATGACAGGGGCAGAAAAAGAACCTGTGAGGAAAGGAAAACGGGTCAGAATGAAATGGAATGAAGTGAATCAGTGGAAAGAGAAGAGGAGGAAATATTTAGGTGCAGACCAGTGACATCATGATGTAGACAATCCGTTTCTTGCCCTCATACGCAAGCTTACACTGGAGAGATGCCAGATCCCCGATACTCTAAGTGCGCACGCATGGCGCGCACACACACACACACACACACACACACACACACACACACACACACACACACACACACACAGACACCATAAATAATGTCATTAATGAGCACACTCTTTAAGCCCCACTTTCTCAGGAGCAGACAGCCAGAGATGGCAGTGTTTGATAATGAGAGAAACATCTGCATGGTGCTGGAGGGAGAGAGACGGCAGTGCTGGGTGGACGAAAGAGAGAGAGACGAGAGCACAGACGTACAAACATGTGAGATTAGTGCCAGCACGTCAGTGGAACAGACAGCAGACCCCTGGGTTAGATCATAGCACAGCTATACTGTCATTGATGCTCAGAGGGAAGAAAGGTCCAGCAGGGGAGTGAGAGAGGGGGGGAAAGAGAGAGAGAGAGAGAGAGCACACAGATGATGTGATGGTTAGGTCATTGGGCAGCAGTGCTCTAGAAAGCCTGGCTTTGAGTCTGAAGTTAGCCTAGCGCAGGCAGAGTGGTAGAGGGGGCCTGAGGCCAATAAACAAGAATTATTTTTGTCCGGCCAGCGAATGGCCCCCAGATAAACATCCTGCCCTGGTTACAGTTCTGATTGCTCTCATACGTGTATACACACACACACAGCAAAGTGACCATGATTGCCATACACACATGCTCTCTCTCTCTCTATCGCTATCTCTCATAAACACTGCACCCTCTCTCTCGCGCTCTCTCTCTCTCACACACACACACACACACACACAAACACTGCAAAGTGACCACAATTACAGCTAAGGACCGGAGATGGATCAGCTGGACGGAGGCCGAGAGATGCCAGAGAGATGCACATTAAAGAAGAGAATGAGACTTACGACCAGCTTATGTCTCACACACACACACACACACACACACACACACACACACACACACACACACACAGCAGACATCTGAGACATATCTTATCTCCATTCAGACACACCAAGAATGCTGTCTGTGCATCGTCTCTGAGGGTGGTGACTGTTAGGGCCTTGCCTGACAACACTGCAATTCCTGTCAACACATCACACACACCGACACATCTGACAGAACCACAAAAAAAATCCAGACACAGACACTGTAATAGCAGAGTAAGATGATGGACAGCTCTGTGAACCAGCCAGAGTGCGACCTGAGGCAGGTGATGACTGACAGTGTTGCGTCACATGTGCGGTGAAGTATGCCAACTGTAAGAGATTAGGAGGCGGACCACTCCAACTCTGTGAGTCACTTCCTTAATGACACACAGGGCCTCCATGTAATGTCAAAGATTAAACATCACTCCAAACCTCTAATTACACCACCCCCTGTAAGTACCAATAAGCACCTAGCACCTCCTATGGACCACAACCTGCCTCTTTCTCCGTCCCTCCCCTCCTCACACACCACTTTCTTTTTCGTTCTCTCTGTCTCTGTCCGTTTCCCTTCTTCCCTCGCTTCCCTACTTCCTTCGATCACTTGCTTTTCGTTTACATCTCCTCAATCCTACAATTTTTAGCGCGTGCGCGCAGACACGCAGATGCTGACACACACACACACACCTAATTGAACTGACTGATCAGTTCAATTAGGTGTGTGTGACTGATCCAGTAGATGCTTACATGGCAGGCCTGCAGCAAAACATATTACTGCAATGGCAACAGAGGTAAACACAAGTCATACAAAGACAAACATCAATTTAGAACACCTTTAGAACTCTTGGAGAGACAGAAGTGTGTGTGTGTGTGTGTGTGTGTGTTTTCACTCTCTCCTCCCCCACCTCTGACCCCTCACGACCTCTCCGGCCCTTGTCCCGTCTGAGAATGCAATCAGTCCTAATGCAGTCTGTTCACCTCACCACACACCAGTGTGTGTGTGTGTGCACGTGTGAGCACTGGTATTTATCTCCCTGAAAAACCCCTAAGAATTTCATGATACAAGAAAAATAACGGAATCAAATTATGGTTATGCAATTTATGTCTGTCCTTAAGCGGCAGAGAGTACAGGAGAACAATAAGATGTTTATCTTAGTGTGTGTGTATGTGTGTGTGTGCATATGTGAGAGCGAGTGAGTTCATGTTTGTGTTCACAGTGGCTAATGGCTAAGCAGCTATTTGCTTGAGTGAGTCAGTCTCTATCAGCTCAGCATAGATTTGACCTTATAAGGGATGTGTGTGTGAGTGTGTGTGTGTGTGAATGAGAGGGGAAGAGACAGAGAGGATGGGAAGGAGGGAGGA
>JAIFZK010000205.1:152500-195000 GCA_027481765.1 Tenualosa thibaudeaui
AAGAAGGCAAAGGTCAGTGACCTGTACATAGCTTTCTCACCCAATGCTTTTCCCATACATGGACCTAGACCATAATTCATTAGTCTAGCTAGCAGACACAGGCAGGCAGGCAGACACGTGCGTGCGCGCACAAGCACGCACACACACACACACACACACACACAGACAATTTGCCAGACCAGATGAAGAAAGAAAGCTGAAGAAGAGTGAGGAATCTACAGCAGCTCAAATAGCATGTCAACACAACTCAGCGTGCACCCACGTCTTCATCTCAGTCCCACATCACATTCCTCCACCCAGATTTTCTCCTCCATCCAGCACACACACACACACACAAATTAAGAGTATTACAGAGCAAGAGGGAGTGCCCCTGTGCGTGTATATGTGTGTGTGATTGGATGTGAGATTGCTCACTTGGCATGTGATACGTGAGGATAGTGGAACATTCCAGAAGGCCCTTTCCAGAAAAGGGAAAAATAGAGATGCAGGGCAGAGTTTGAAGGTATGTGGGTGTTTAGATGAGAGGTGATTCAGCTTTGCTTGACAGGTCCTCAACTTGTCTCGTTGACTATGAGCTTGTGCATTTTCAAGAGCTTACACTTTTTGGACCCACTTCTTTCCTATCACTCCGAGCCTTTATTGTTCTGGTGGGCTTGGGAGCACACACATGCCTGATGACTCAGCCTCAGTCAGTCTCATGGTGGAACTTCTATATTTCGGCAAGAGTGTGTGGAGGTCTGATGAGTCAGCCCTGCTGGACAGGTCTGTCACACATCTGTCTGACACACACACACATACGGTCACCTCTAAGCCTCAGGCAAACAGCAGCTTTGATTAACAGATAGGGCTTTGGGTCTCACATGACTGACATGGCTGACAACTAAACTGGGGGTGAAGGTAAAGTAAAGTACAGTAGAAAGGACCACAGCATGGAAAGATTGTTAGTGTATTTCTCTCTCAAAGAAAAAGAGAGGCTTTTCTTGCACCATCTTATTTCACATATCGGGGCACATCTTTTTAGGCCTATAGCTGTGAAATGGACAGGTCTATCCAGTGTAGCTCTGCTGTCTGTCTGTCTCTCTCACTTTCTCACACACACAAACACACAGGAGCTGTAAAGATGATCACTGCATGAACTAGAAGCAGGAGACGCTTGCACTGTTGAACTGAACAGCTCTTCACCGGAGACAAGGTTGGGGTTTGGCATGGTAAACTATCAGAAAACTCTGCTACAGCCAAAAAGAGATTTGTAGTAGCTATGTCTTCTGTACACATTGTTACTGTGCATATGAATAATCATTTTTCCATAGTGAGTAGTCTTGGAGGTCTTATACCAATAGTGATACAGACCCAGTCAGGATGCATACAGGGTTCCCACTCTAAATCAAACTTGAAATACCCTGACTTTTCCATGACTTTCCCTGCCTAAAAAACAAAAATTCCATGACCACCTGTATAAAGAATAAAACATTCATTACACATTACAGGGTACCACCTGAGGGGATGGTGGGTGGGGTTGAACCATAAACAACAGCCAGGAGTGAGTCGTGGACATAAATATCATATTTAGGTGACTAAACCATACATGCTATTAACAAAATTCCAGGATATTCCCTGTATTCCCTGATATTCCAGCAATTCCATGACCAGTGGGAACTCTGTACAACTGGTGTGCATCAGCACAACATGTGCTTGTTGTCTTGTAGAGGACAAGGGCTGAAATATTTGTCTGTGTCTAGAAGAAACCATATTCAAGATGGACTCCTGAAGATAAATGAGTACGGTGGACCAGAGAAAGGGAATGTAGCAGTAACCGACAGGCAGCTGGATGAGGTAGCCTAAACCACCTGCTCAGCCTGTGTAGGCTACATGCATCTTCCAGGAGCCTGTTTACTGCATTAAAAGATCTTAAAAAGACCAGATATTACACAGTCTTTTACAGCTGCTTTGTGCGCGTGTGTGTCTGTGTGTGTCTGGTGGGATGCTGGACTAATTCAGGAAGCAAAGAGGATTACTTTCCCACCTGCTTCCAGGAGACACTTGAAGACATGGTGTCAAGTTGTGGCTAAGACTTCTGTTCTCTGTGATGCTGGTGGCAATTGAAAGTAGCCTACTGTGTGCATGTATGCCCCTGTTGAATGTGCACTTAGCCCAACTAAGCTTACAGCCTTGGAGGCCATATGACAAATCTACTCTAACAATGTCAAGGGATCTGTCTGCTTCGCCTCCAACTCGTCCAGACTCAGCTAAATTGTTTTATGTGGCAACCGAACTTCGGGTATCTCCTTTGAGAAAGCAGCTTGGGTACAGTCTGCATGAGACTGAATGGTGACGTGCCGTGCCGAGAAAAAATAGCGTAGGAATAGAAAAGTGGAGGGGTATGGAAGAATGTGCGTGAGGCAGATTACACAGGACGTCAGTCAGCATCTCATTTCCTGAAAGGAGTTTGCCAGTCCAAGTCGTGCCCTGTTTGGTTTTGGAATTCCGGCAGAACACATAAACCCTCTCGAAATCCCCTCTCAAGCACGCTAACGTTACAGTCCACAAGCCCCTTTCCCTCGCGATTCAAGCACATATGTGCGCCGCCATCACCCAGCAGAGAGAAAAAAATCGCAACCAACATTCCCCGACGTCCCGTCCACCACATCCTGGTCATAGGTTTAAAACGGAACTCATCTGCCTGCCGGTGTCTTAGCAGGGGCAGGTGCTACAAACTCCTCAAGTGTTAAACGGTTTGAGTTTATGATGGCAACCAGTGTGTCACTGATGTACAATTAGAAAAAGTAACCCACACTCTTCCAAAACAATTAGATTTTGGATAGCGTTACTTTCCCATTTCCCGTTGCTCTTACATACGAGAACAAACTCACCAAGTTTCGTAGAGACGGTTCGTCCAAGGTTGAGTAGTTCATATCGGTCATGCTGCCGGTCACCACCGGGACAGTCCAGGAGAAAGTTTTAAGTAGACTCAAGCTTTGCGAATGTCTTCCAAGTCCCAGGCAGCTGGTGATCTGATCTTTCCTTCACCACGCGAGGAGAAATCTCTGAGCGACTAGCAAAAAAGTTGCAGACTTGCTGTCCCAGAAGGCGGTCCGTTTGAAACTTCGCCCACGGGTTTTTGCTACTGTTTGGAACTGCTGACTGGAGACGGATATTAAGAGATTAAAATGAAGGTCGCGAGTAGCTCAGGCGACAATGGTCACTTTTTAGCCATCGTGCGCTCAGTAGAAAAGCGCGTGAACGTCGCCTCTTTAGAGACCTCTTGATCTACGAATAGGCACCATAGATTTGTCTTTGTCTAACGTTAGTCTTTTCGAGCAATGCAGTCCACGCTTGCAGTGCGTCTACACAGCATCCGTCCCACAGACAAGGGCTGAGTCAACACTCAACATCAACACACAGGCATGAAAATAGGCTACTGATGTACACGTGCCTACTTTAGGTGGAGCGCTGCCCAGACGGCGCACATTCAAAGCATCCGATGCTCTTCACCACCTGCTGAGTTTAAAGTCAAGCTGATAATTCGCACAAATTCCCTCTGACATTATTTCAACGAACTAAACCTGCCTTAGCTTTATCTAACAAGACCAACTAACAAAAGCCAACGTTATACGGGACAGAGTGGGTAAGCATTTAATTCCAGGTTGACACTTTTTTCCTTCGATCACGCAAAAAGTAGGCAAACGCCACCAGGTAGTAGCCTAGGCGTTTCATCCGAAGACCCGCCTTTACTGTGTTTCTGGCCAGTGGACGGCATGGAATTCAAACCCGCAGACATCCACCGTTTTAGCCAACGTGCGCCAGGATTGGTCACTTTTAACAGTAACATGGTTTTTGTGTATAGTTCCAAAGTCTGCGAAGTCAACGTTTTCAGCGGCAACTCTGCGCAGTGCTCCAGGGCGTTGCTGTTCTGGCAAGCTTAGATAGCTAATTACTACCGACATAGCTGACCCAGTACTGAAAACGTAATCGAACTTAAATGTTGAGAGAGAGAGAGAGAGACCCAATGGTTACTGAGACTGGACAACTGAGAAAAAAACACCAAAGCTCACAAATTCAAATGAATGAAGCACTGCAAGAAGAACATTCGAAAGTTTTTTTTTTTTACAGAGAGGGTGGTGAATGTCTGGAATAGTGTGCCTTCACGTTGTAGGAGTTGTTTCAAATAATGTACAGAAGGAGTTAAGAACGACTACATGAACCTTTTCCCTACAGAAGCCGTAGAGGAGAAGGATCATGGTGATGAATGGTCTATACGATTCTATGCGAATTGGTAGCCATTCGATATTTTTTTGTTTCAAATTTAGGCCAGTTCCAAATAGGCTAGGCCCTAACCAATCAAAATGTTAAATATGTAATTTGCGGCTTCCGGCCCGTAACTTGATGGACAGCAGCGTCATCTAGTGGATATTTGTATGGTCTAAAAGAACAGTGCGTACACACCCAGGTCACCAGGTGGCGCCCAATGGGCGCGTCTCCGTTCGACTGAACTTGTGTGGTTCAGGGTCGGGAGTCGGAGTGAATATGCAGAGCTATTCAATCAGTGTCGTAGAGAGCCAGAGGTGCAAGACTCTACGTGTTCCTCACAATGGTGAGGTGACGACCTACTCTTTATACTGCCTCTGAGTGAAAAAGTGTTATTGTACCACACGGATTAGCAGACTGGTGGTCCTTAACATTTCCCTAGGACCATAGGCTACAACTCCTACACCACAGTTCTGTCCTAAACGGCTTCTAGACAGAGTGCGGTCATGAAAACACTTATAATCGGGATTGGTGGGTGAGTAGTAGTAGTAGTTCTTGTCCCTGCGAACTTTAAACACAAAATTAGTTTTGTTAACCAAAAGGGGTTGGTTGTCTTTCTTCCACAATAACGGTACCCTAATAATATTAGATCACACACGTGATTCGAGGTCATGCATGGACAATTTGGCTGTTTAAAAAACTACAAAACTTCTACTACTACAAAATAGATGTAAACGAAACTTTTTAAACAAAATGTTTTTGTGAAATGAGTCAGGAGGCGTTACGCTTTTTGTACTTATCGTTATAAAGTTATACGTTGGATTACAGAGATTTTGTAGTGTTTGTGAAGTGTTTCTGTTTCTCGTATCAGATCGATCTTTAGGGACCCTTTTAGAATTTGTCAGACTATCAGAGAAGGTCATGTTACGCAACTCCCCTTTATTCACGGTGTGTGTGTCTCGGGATACCAGTAACCCTTTTTCATTTGAAAGAGCAGTAATCTTTAGGGGTTTTATTAAAACACTATTTTTTTAGGATGACTAACGGAGGGAAGAGCACTCTAAGCAAAGCACTGCAGGAGCAGTTGCCCGACAGTTGCATTATATCCCAGGATACCTTCTTTAAGGTAGCCCATTGATACAAAGGAAACACAAAGATATACACATTTTTGCACACAACACATACGTACAGCCTTAGCACCTAGTCAATGTACACATGCACATACAGACACAGAACAACATTCAAAAACATTATTCATACTCTTGTGTCTCCCTCTACAGGATGACAATGAGGTTCCTGTGGATAGTCAAGGATTCAAGCAGTATGACAGTAAGACTCTCCCCTTACCCTTGAAACAGATTAAGACTATTATACACATTTTATACAGATTAAGACTATTATACACATTTGCCTTATTAAAGTGGTATTTTAAGACATGCCAGCAAGACTTATTGAAATCTGCTAAATGATAAGGTAGCAGAACTTGTTGTGATTTGTTAAATTTGCATATAATACTACCCAGCTGTATAATCATGTGATAACAGTGTGTGTGTGTGTCTGTGTTTGCAGTGCTGTCAGCGCTACACATGGACAGGATGATGGAGGAGATAGACGCCTGGCGGGCAGACCCAAGGGCTTTTACAGTGTCTCATCATGGTGGTGTCAAACTGCTCGCCCAAGCAGTTGATCAAAAGGTGTTTGTACTTATCATTGAGGGCTTCCTCATCTTCAACTACAGGTAAGTGGATCACCAGGGCCCAGTTTTTCAAAACATTTTTATCTGGATCAAAGTGGTGCATATTATGTTTTCCTATGTGGAACCAGGGATTACTTTTGAACAACTAGGCCCTGATACCAAATAGCAAAACGTGGGATTGTCAAACATAGATCATTTTTAAACTAGTTTTAATCCAAATGGAACTGTTTGGAAAATTTGGCCCAGATTCATTTCCTGATCTAGTTCAGACTTCTTTGATATCTTCTATAGCCATCCTGTCTGTTACTAGGCAGGTTTCTAGTCAAACCTGCACACATATTCTTTGGACATTCATGAAAAATCAGCCAAAGAAAATGTGATCTCTGTGCGTTTCCATCCACTGTGTTATGTTTGTAAGGTTGTCATTGATAAGTTTATGTAAACACACTAGGACAGATGCAACAGATGTGAATAAACTTGTGTAAATTCTGCGTAACTTCAGTTTGTTTAAGCGGTAAACCACAAGAGGCAGTGGGTTTGCACTGGATGTAGAGCAGCTGAGGGGTGTTGTTTGGCACGACGCGAAGCGGAGTCAGTAAATTAGTGGTGATGAGTCATCCAGCTGTAGTCTGGTATACCAAATGTTTTCATGTCGTTTCACTTTTGTGCAAAGCATCTGGGATCCTTCAACTGGCGCACTTTTCCTTCCTCGTGGGTTAGATACTTTCTGTGAACTTTAAAACTATTGGGCCTGCCAGAGCCCTCTATTTGCTGAAGGAAACCTAAGCCTTTGGAGAGATCCCTGATGCAGTACTGTAGTGAAATGCAACATTAAGCGGAAGTACAAGGCAGCGCTAACCTGGCTACTGTAACTAGAGTTTGTCAGTAAATTAGTGGTGATTATTCAGCTCCTTGTTCTTCTCTCCTCTGTGTCTCTTCCACTTGATCTTTCTCCTTACCTTTCCCTGTCTCCTGAAATCTGTGGCAATGCAGCTCCTTCAAAGTAGAGCAGTTTCTTTACCCATTGGTAGCATTTTAAGGAATGTGACATGTAGTTTATCGAAAATTTCAGCCAGAATTGAAGTAACATCCAAGAGTTGGATTGTACTTTGTTTGCTTGACAGGCCTTTGAATGAATTGATGAACAGGAGATACTTTCTACAGATCCCCTATGACACTTGCATGCAGAGACGCAGGTAAAAGGAACATTTATTGCATCCATCTATCTCTAAGGGTTTCCGCACACCGGCTCCGACAAAATGCGGAGCACTGCGCTTCAAACATTCCGTTGCATTGTTTTCAATACAACCACACACACCAGCGCCAAACTCTGCCACCACTGCCTGTCGATTATGATTGAAGTCTATTTTGTCGGAACTGTTTAAGAAAATCCATTGGTGATTCCATAGGCTGCTATGCTATGTTTGGTGCGTGCCATGTGCCACCGGTGTGCAGGGGCAAACGAAATTGGCAGTGATGTCGGAGCTGGTGTGCGGAGACTTTAAATCTTCAAATCTACATTTTTTTTTCTCCTCCTGATTGCCAGCTCCAGGGTTTACACCCCTCCAGATCCACCAGGCTACTTTGACGGACATGTATGGCCAATGTACCTAAAGAATCGTAAAGAAATGGAGGAGATGGTGACAGACCTTGGTGAGACTGTAATATATTGTCCATGTTCCTGACAAAAGTTTCTGTGTTGTTGTGATGTACATGCCTTGTGTATATTAGATAAATGTATTTGTCATTTACATGAGGATATTATCGTCTTTCATGCTAGTCTTCTTGTCCTTTTGTGAACCTCACTGCTCACACCTGCATCGTGTGTGTGTGTGTGTGTGTGTGTCCATGTGTCCATGTGCTAGTCTTCCTTGATGGACTGACTAAGAGAGAGAAGCTCCTCTCTACTGTGCTTCAGGATGTCACAGCAGACATAGACGCTCTCAGGTAAATCCTTTGATTGATACTTTGATACTATGAGTGAGTTAGGTCATGAAGGCAGACATTAACTGAGTCAGATGCCAGTGCAAGTCAGTGATGTTCATAGGAGGCAGGAAGCCAGCTACCCCAACCTAAGGCTTCCATAGTCTTTAAACAATTGACCTAGCAGTGATAAACTAAAGGATTATTTGTACAGGATTATTAAAAGATTATTTGTAAAGCATTAAACTTCTTACATTGCTTAACTTGGAAATCATATAACTGTGAACATAATGTTCCTTGTTTCGTTGTGCAGACAGAGATGAGTGAAACCTGCTAGCTTTGGAGAACTGGGCTGCTTGTTACTCCTGGCAGACTGAAGGTTCTGATGCCCCTGCATGGATCACTGTCATGCATCCGATCAATACAGTGATCCTCTGAAGAGAAGACCATGGTCATCCCCAGTTAGTCATTTTTGTTATAAGCTAACACAAATCAAATCGGAATTAGGAAATGTCTTTGCATAGTAATTGCATACGGTAGTAGTATGTGTTTTTTGTTTGTTTTTTGTTTAATGTCAAACGCTATTCACAGTTGATATGAAAATGGCAGTGTGAGGCCAAATCTGTGTGCAAAACTCTGTGTTATGTGGTATATATTATGAAAATACAAAGTAACTAAACATGAATTTAGTGAGGGCTGATACATAACTCTGAATGAAGACCACTGACCAATTTTATTGTCTTAAACTAATCTATTTTGTACTAGCGTTCCTTTGTAGTTCTGTTAATCACTAAATGGATTGTATTCTTACCTGTTCAATTTGTTCAATCATTTATTCCTGGTCAGATGTCTCTCTGAGTCTTGTGGAGACAACATTCTGGACCCACAAAGACAAACCAACATATTACGTGGAATGATTTTGTCTCTAACACTGAAAAAATCTGGTATGCATGGAGTGACAGAACAAAGTGCATCAGCGTGGATTCTGTACGGCCAGAGCAAAGGTTGGTTAGTGTTCTGACCAAAAAATTCGTCTTGCTCCCTTGAGAAAATCAGCTGATCTACCAGCCAGATAACTATTCAATAACTACTGCCACTTTTGCTACATTTCATGTTCACTTTTGTTCTGGTATTCTACTTCATTCAGTTATTTCTATTCGTTTTCTCTCCCAGCAAACAGAAATGAATAGTGTATGGACTTGTATGGTCGAAAACTTAGTTTTAACCACAAGGATGGTTTCAACAGGAAGTATCCTTCTAGATCATGGATCCTTTCATATACTCTTTAATATTCACCTACAACAAGAAGCTGTTTTTTACGTGTATCACCAATTGTTCCCGGTGAAACGTCTCATCTCACTATGTACTGTGTATATGGCTGAAACGACAATAAAACCCTACTTGACTTGACTTGACTTGAAGCTGGCCTGTATGGAAGGAGTCTGCATTTGACAACTCTTTGAGGGTCTGATGACCTATCACAGATCACAGAATCACAGTCAGAGTCAAAGTCAGAGTTCCATCTAACTTGATAATGGGCATTTAAGTTATGCGTATAAAAAAATCCTCATTTGAGAACACCTGCAAACATGCATCAACCACTTCATGTGAAATGAGATAATTTACTGGTATATTCTAAAAATGATTTGATTAGTTTGAGGGGTGTGGATTAACTCTTGATGCAAACAGGGCATAATATTACTAAAGTGGATGAACGCATTTATTCACATAAATTCCTATTCGCTGTAATGACATTACGTTTTTATCCTACAGCTGGCAGGAACATGTCCTTTTATCAATTTAAAATTCATTTTTAATTTGCATTACAGTCCATGGAAACGCATTCAGATGCACATATTCTTGGGCCAGATTTTCATTAGTGTGAATATGAAATGCAAATAATCTGAAGTTTATCTAGATCTAGAGTTTCTGTAATCTGATCAGTAATGATAAAGAAATGTACAATACTGTGATTAAGTATAACATAATAATATGACCAAATGCATTACCTATAACTGTGAGAATGAAAGCTGTAAAGCATGGGTATTCTGCAATATGCCACACTGATGTTAAAAACAATGCATGAAGTTTAATCAAATAAGCATTGTCGTAAATTTTTAATTTAAACTGAATATCACCTTTAAAATACCATGATCATGTAATGTAATAAACAGTATATATATGGTGTTACTAACAATGATTCTTGGAACTCACAATACATTTGAAACAAAGACAGTACTTGACTCTTTGCAACTTACTATGACAAAATAAAGATAGTCAAATACAATTTCTTAAATTAAAACCTTCACTTGTACTGCTGGCTTAATGTCTAGGCTGGTCTCAGTGGTATGTTCTTTCATATAAGACCCATACAGTGTAATCACACAAAGGATCCAGATGCACTGCTGTCATGTGTCTTAGTGGAGGCTGGAAAACTTGCAACTTGCAATAGAAAAGGACTTTGCTTCTAAGGTACATAAATATGCATCACTGACTGAAGTAAAATTGTGTTACCTTGGACAAAAACCCTTCTGAAATCCTCCCTCTTTACTTTAAAGATCCATTAATGTCTGCAAGGCTCGTTGATTGAGTGACACCAATAGTTTGAGTTTCTCTGTGCAATTCTGTAAAATCTCCTTCTCTATGGTTCCCTGTGGTAATCTCAGGTCAGGTCCCTCCACAGGAGAACAGTCCTGCAGAGATGTGATGCTCACCCCCAGCAGCTCCAGGGTCAGCCTGACAGCGCTCTGTGCCGTTACTGACGGCGGGTAACAGTTAAAGGCGTAATCAGCCAGACTGAGCTCACATATCCGCTGTGCCAAGCTCCCACATCGCTTGGCCAACTGTAGGTGCTGCAGGCCGTTTGTACCAGGCCTGAACTCCATTACATTCTGCGGTGGTGGACAAGGCCTAGTGGAGAAGCCCTGGAAGCTGTGGCAATTCCTGAAGGGCTCCTGTGGATGTCCAAGACTGACTAATGGGTCTTGACAGGTTGACACATTCTTAGGTAATCTGCTGCAAATGGAAGGGTCCTGACATAGAATGTGACTGGCTGAGAGAGTGTAATGATGCAGGAAGAAGGCCAATGTGGGGGCAGCTAGTCGGAACCCCAGACGCAGAAGCACAAGGCACTCAAGGTTACACAGCTGTTCCCGAGAGAAGGCGCCACTGCACAGAGACAGCAGGTGCTTTATGCGTGGACAGCACACCTCCACCTGATATAGACAAGAATGTGTAAATATGGGGAATTGATTAGTTATGACAAATGACCAATTTTCGTTATAAAATAATAGATGACACATTATTATTGACTTTGTAGTACGCCATATGTCAATCACATAATACCGCGTATCAAAAATAATGCTGTATCTAATCGAACCTAGCATTAGGGGCATAAACCCCACCTTGCTTTCGATTCAAGGGTAACGTTAGGCTGTTTGTTTTATTATACAGTATATTTATATTGGTGTTTTAGCCTTGGATTACTTTAATTCTTTCATCAGTGCTCATTCAGGTCCTGGGTTCATGGACACGAAGTTGTAACAAAACCAGTGGCATTGCACTGCACGCGTCCTACAGAGATCCCCCACCACAGTCTTGTACAATTACTGGGGGAAACACTGCCTACTGTATGTTGTTAAATGCATAGGCTCATGACTCAGTCACACATCGATTTGACATATAAGACTAAGACTATCACATCTTGCCTACCTGTTTACTGGCGATTAATAACGATGTAACGCCGAGCAGCTGAAAACAGTCGGATGCCACCGCAGTGGTGCTCAAGAAACGATCCATTATGTTCACGGCAAGACAGCAGGACTCAAAGGACAGCTCGAAATGTCTGTGAACAGCGATGAGCCAACTCACAAGTTTACAACGAGCTTCAGCGTTTACCTGTAGTTCCCATGGGTAAAAAAAAGAAATAAGAAAATAATAAATATCACCATTTCAAAATAAGAAATATCTACGTTTGATTAAACACTTAAAACAACTTACCTGTGGCTGATGCGCCAGACAGTCATTGGTTAGAAACTCATTTTCGTTGCGTTTCTGAATGTTGAAGCAAATTTCATCATAATTCTGAAATAGTTGCCAGTCCGCCACCAGCGGATACCGCTTGGCATCCTCCGGCGATAGAGAGATTGGCCTATGATTTGAAGGTGGAGACGAGCTTTGGAAGTCCTCCTCAAATCCAGAGTCACTTAGAACTGACATGATGCCTATTTTCCAAAACTATCGGTCCGCCCTCCCACCCCTTGGGCACCGAGTAGCAATTTGTAAAATTTATCCGTCTGATGGAGAGTGGAAATGTCCGGCTCCTAAAGATCTGGGTCTGAACAGATGCTCAGCACAAGTCCATCATCCAAAGCACCTGTTCGCTTACTTGGTCTGCCGCTGAATGTGAGGAATATACAGACAACAAAAGCAGGTGCGACCAATTGGCTGTGACGTATTACGAGGTGGTTTCCCGGGGTCTATACCGCCAGTTAACTCACGCTCTTCTGGGCGTCACTGTAGCGACAGAAGGGCTTATGCTCCTCAGGCAGGCTATAGACTACTAACTGACATTATAAGTCGTTGCATTTAAAGCTCGTGTGTAAGCTTGATTTACTTATAGGCTAACTGAACTAATTCACATTAATAACTAATTAATGAACAACTAAATCGAACACTTCGTGTTCGTGTAAGAAACGAAGCCGCTCATCCTATGATCAAAGGCGGCAAAGGCGCGCGAGTGGCGCGTAAAGCCCCGGTAGCAGTCTCCCATGGGAAATAGGCTACTCAATAGCCCACAGACAAAGTTTAGGGAATGAGGTTTTTGTGTGAATCCTTCTTTCTTACTTGCATTTAGATCATCATTATGAACTTGGGTCTGGGATATACAGATTTAGGCGACAATGAGTACTGTCTTATTTCTAAACGCATTGAAGTACCAGATAATGCTAAATGATTGGCCTAATTATGAGTTATCACAGTCCTGAAATATGATTGTGTGCGTGTGTGTGTGTGTTTGGGTGGGGGTGGAGTTGTGGTAGGCTCGGTAAGTATGATAGCCTCCTTTTTAACATTGCAATGATACTCTGGTTGTGGTGGGCTGATATTATCTGCCCATTCCATTTATTGTTTAATACAGACAATGATCCATTGTATTGTACAACAGGCATGGAGCCAACCAACAATTGCAGAAGCCCACTGCAGACCACCTGCATGGGCAACAAGATTCCTGATTTCCACGGGTTAGACTATGGGAAATTCCATTGAAATTGTACTTTTTGTCACATTTAATGATGTATATGACAGCCTGCTTGAAATCTGAAGATTGTCTGTATAGCTTTAGAAGACACTTGTAGCCTGCAAAATATTTCAAGCTCATTCCCAAATTGTGGAATGCCCGATTGAATTTTGCTTTTGGGCTCATCATTGATGGCCAATTCTTCTTCTGTGTTTATTCATTCTTCATAACATAGAGTATTTAGTAGCCCATAAATCCCTTTCCCCACCAATGTCACCGTTTTGGCTCTGTAGTCGATTACTTGCTCTTTATTTGGCTTTCACGCCCAAAGATATTGCGTGACAGCGTCACCCAGCAATTTTGATATGACTTCTTGGACCCCACGGATACACAAATCGAACGATGACGTAATTTCTGGGTATTAGAGCTCTGCTTTCCTTGACCAGCATCACATCCCGGTTGTCTCTGCGACGGAGAAATCCAATGACAGAAGGCTCCTACAAACCGAAGGTAAAACTTTTGCGAATTAGTCTACGCTACGTTACGTGCCAAGATCAATTAAATGAGAACCGGAAAAGGGGAAATAGTCTACAGGTTAAATATAAATATACCAAGCTTTTACACCGATGGGTTCGAATTTACACCGAGGGCTGTCTGTAGTTTGTTTCTGGTTGGTTTTGCTCAGTCGTGCTTTATGGGATAGTAGCCTAATAATTACGTAGGCGAGGCTAAGGGCTGTGCCTTCTATCTGCATCCCTCTGTTTTCAGCGGACACACCCATCTAGCGCCGCGTGGGTGGTGAATGATGTCAAACCATTTAAGAACTGGAACTCAGTGCAATATCTGTGAATGGTATTTTCTTATACTTATTGTTTGTGTCTGTCTGTGTTTGTGTGTGTGTTTGTGCACATGTGTGTTTTTTGTCTCCAGACAATATGAAGCATGCTCTTTTTCTGACTCTTTGCTTGTCCCTGCTGCTGGATGTGTGTGCTAAGGGAAAAGGGGGAGGCAGGTCAGTCAGTAAAAGTGTTTCTTCCTGGTTCAAAAAGTCCTCCTCTTCAACTAAAGGAACCTCCTCCTCATCTGGAGGTAACACAGGATCAAAGTCCAAATCTACTCATCAATCCAGTCATCAGAAGCCTGTCAAAGATTTCAGTGGCCGTGGATGGGTGGGACAGTACCCAACTCATGACAAGGATAGGCACCAACCAAACATGGCAGGCAACCCTTACCCCTACTGGAACCCCAACAACAAAATCATGAGCCCTCGCTATGCAGGGAATTACGCTTATGGGGCCCATGGCCGCAGCTACGGTCAGGGCGGCTCTCCGTTTGCCTACGGTACCTCCATCCAGTCTAAGAGCTTTGGCAATCAGGCAGTGGTGGCTGCTGGCGCCGGGGCAGTGGCGGGCATGGCTTTGGGCTACGGCCTGGGCAGCTACCCGCGCCCCCACTTCCATTTTCACGATTCCCAGCAGGAGCACTACTACAACCACTACATGTACCAGCACTATGGATCACAGGAGTCCCGTGACACTAACAAGCATACACAGACCTATGGACAAAGTAGTCCTGGCGGTAAGGGTAATCAAGGCATCAGTGACGGCAGCAGCAGTAGCCGTTCTGGTGGTAGTTCTGATGACAATCGTCCTCTAGTTCTCCTTAAACCTCCCCCACAGTCATTCGACTACTACATGAACACGTGCATGAAAAGAAATGATTTGCTACCATCAGAACCCACAAAGAACCAAAGCCAAGCTCAAAACAAGACCGTGGTTGGAGCGCCGTCACCCACTCAATCTACAAAACCCTCTCAGGAGGTGAAGAAAGAGGGAGGGCAAGAAAACGAGACGAAAGACAAAGGAGCTGAGAGGAAAGACGACCATGAGAAGGTGGTTAGCATTCTGGAGATTGGCTATCCAGCTCTGATTGAGCAGCTCAAAGCTCGCAAATGTGTAGAGCTCTATGTGGTCTACAGTCAAAACATTGCAGAGAAACAGTGGCAGGAGGCTTACGACCATGGAGCAAAGCCCACAGCAATGGGCTTCTTTAGCAGTTCTCTTTTGTGCCTGATTGGTTTTCTCCTTTTGTACTGAAACAATAGGGAAATTGAGGCTTTTTATTTCAGACACAGTGAGTAAAATGATATGTGTTAGAGAATTGTGAATGAAAAGGCCTTCTTATAAATAGTCAGAAGGCAGCATAGTTTTCTTGTTTTCAATGTTTGGACACAATACAATTTCTTACAGCCTCTTCAGCATGATAATGTATTGTCAGATAAAGGCACTGTTACTGCTTTTAGCTTCATAACTGAGGCATGTGTAGCATAACATGTCTGTGTAATATGGACCAAAAATCAAGATCTAGGCCAATATCATCTAAATGGCAGGTATCAGCTTTGTGTAAGTCTGAACTTAAACATATTTGATGCTCAGAATAAAACATATTTCCTCAGGTAGCCCTATAAATACCTTAGTATCCTGCATCAGTGCCTATTTTGTTATACTCATTATATTAATTAAAACAAACTGTATAGGTGAGACTGCCTATCTAGGGCCAAAAAATGTAATCAAAGTTTGCCAACCTCAAGGATCTGGTTCAACAAAAGCATAGAGCCAGATCAAAATGAGATCACTGCAGTGACATAATGTTGAAAAGTGCCTGTAGGATGACAGTGGTATTGCAGAGCTGGAGACATTCCTCAAACTAAGAGGAGATTGCATTAGGCAGGACCATGAGTGATGATTAGTTGATTTTCCATGTGCCTCTTAATGGACCTCAGAGACTATTTGAGCTCTGTTATTGACAATTCTGGAAGTACTTACTTTGGTCCATTTTCCAGTGTGGTGCTGCACTGTATTATATTGGATATGTGCTGTTTATCACGTATGGCAACTCTTTATGCTCAACATTCACTGTATCTTTATCTGTACTTGTATTTGTAGTTTTACTTGTATTTTTAAAATCACATTTTACTTTCCAATCATTTTATGGGCAGATGCTGTGATTGACGTTGTACCTTTTTGTGTAAAATACCTGAGAATTTAATATCCTTTTAACCATATATTTTAGAATGCAAATGCATCAGTATAAGTGCAGTGCAAAGAGTGTGTACTTAGGTAGCTTAAGTAACTTAAGTATGTACTTAAGTAGCATTATCGTGTATCTGTACTTCATTTAAGTATTTTATTTTTATGACAACTATGACATTTTCTCACCTACATTTTAACATAAATGCTTGTACTTTCTACTCCTCACATTGTCAAAAGAGGCTCATTATATATTTTTTGCTAACACATTTGAAAGTTAGATAAATTCCGGAACCTGCACTTTGTTATTTTTTTCTTGAGTGAAGAGGTTGAGTCAGTGCTTATAATTTTACCTAGTCTTTTTACACAAGCATCTATACTGCTGCTTCAGTATAAAAAGTGCACTTTGACATCCCTGCTTGTTTCATGAATTTGGACCAATGAAGTTACTATAGTTGGAACTGTTACTCTGAGTGTATATTTCAAACGCATGAACCATGTACATGAGATGCAGCTGTAATACTGAATGTTATTCATTCACTGTGTACTCACTCTACTCACAATATTCACTGATAGTGTTCGCTTTTGGCTGACTAACAGCATTTCTGACTTAAGCCATTTGTATTGCTTATCATAACACAACAGTACATGCTATGAACAACACATTGGCTATAAAGTATTGTAGGCTATTTATAGTCAGAAAGTTGAGAAATTTCGATGGACGGCAGAACTGTGCTTAACTGTGATTTACTGGGTAAATAGGAAAAGACTATTTGGGGCTGGCCTGTGTGCCAGATACATATGGGCTGAGTGTGTGTGTGTGTGTGTGTGTGTGTGTGTGGTTGAACTTAAAACAGGACCTGGAGAAACAGTCACAATATGTGTATCACAAGGTCAATGGAGAGCAGGAAAGCATATCAAGTAATGCGGACACTATAAGATTTCTATTCCTTCTGTGTTGCACGTACAAGTCTCTACGTCATTTCTGAAAGGGGGGGAAGGGGAATCAAGTGTATACCAAATCATATCTAAACTGTGCCTTGTAGAACATTTTGTGCATGCTTATAGCCATGGAGAGCAAGCTTTGAGAACCTTGTGTTATTAGGTTGATTGTTCTGTTCCTACTGCCATGTATTTTACTGGGTACTAAGTTATTACATTTGAACGTTTCAACACAAAATGCAAACGAGTGATTGTATTGAGCATAAACAAGGACGAACATAACATAATTCAAAATAAAAGAACTATGGCATCTTATCTGTGTCTGAATCAATCATGTCACACCAAAGGCCAGTTCAGCGATTAAAGAACCCAATTCAAGAATACATTATCCCTACCTTAACTTGTGACTATCCACATTTTAGGTCTAAACTTGTGAAATTATACTTAAAATTAAATACCCATTTAATTAGAGGAGGGAAATGTCATTGCCTTTATTGTCATCCCTCTTTTAAAAACTCCTGACAGCACCCAGTTTCACTGGCTTTATTTTTATGTAAACATAGGCTATATTATATTTTGTAAAAGTTTTTTGCAACTTTAAGGGATGTGGTGCTTGAACAGGAAGACGCTATTTAAACTGGTGTTGACATAATACTATTCGGCCACACGAGTTCGCTATACGATCATTTTGCGCCTAGTCGGTCAGGCGCCAAGTCTTATCAAGCAGATAGGCATAAAGCTAAAATCACAACAGGTTATAGGAGGCTCGTGTTTTTTTTTCAGTCTGGACCTGTAGATATTACGATAACAAGCTACTGTCATAATAAAAAAAAAGTTACAATAAAATGTAGATTTGAAGATTTGAAAACTAACAGGCTACTACCTTCATGAACGTTCATGAATGCTGTAAGAAGCTGCAAGAGTCCTACAACTACAACTACAAATTCTCTGTTAGTACAGCATTTTATTGAATTGAATGGCTAATAGTGTGCAGTCTTGCCTCAAGATTCGTAGAGAAACTATCAGAACAAGACGTCCCACCCTTGGTCAGGAACGCAATACAATACAATGACACAACACAGACATGCCTTTGACAGGCTCGAGGACCTCCTTGTGCGCTCTGAAGAAGGGATGGGGTCATGTCTGTGCAGGGCAGGCCACAAAATTCTCATCGGAATAGAACATTTAGGGTTGACAAAGGCCTGTGTGTAAAATGTTCTACATTTTATTAAAGAAATTATAAATGAAATAGCAGTCTTATATGCTTCACACGCGTGCGTGCTTGGAGCAAGAGGCAATTTGCGCAAGTGCACTAAATCGGGGATGGGTAAAGAAAATTACATGTATCGTACACAAATGTGACTACATTGTAGTGTCTTCTTCCTTGTTGGGTCTCTGTCATTGGAGACAGCAAACCTCCCACTCATCTACGATCACGAGAGTTCGAAGTTTAACGAGGTAGACAAGGGAAACGCGCGGCGGATCGGAAGGCCAATTCTGCTGGTGCAGATTGCAAAGAAAAGTTTGTTTTTTAAATGCGTGAGTTGTTCCAAAAGCTGTCTTTATGGTATCATCATCATAGTTGTATCTGCAGCGGGATATCGCAGATAAAATCCGTAAACTGGCTAGCTTGCTAGCAGGCTAACTAAAGGGGAAGTGGAGAAGTCGTGGAGCAGGAGGGAGGTGTTTCCTTGACTCGCGGCAGGCAGTATTTTGGAGTTTGCTAGCCCCCAGCTAACTAGCGTAGCCTTGTAACACACCCCCTGTCGCAGAGTCATTTACCTGCGGATGGCTTGCAAGTAGAGGTGGTTTT
The DNA here is from genome assembly GCA_027481765.1 of Tenualosa thibaudeaui. Taxonomy (NCBI): domain Eukaryota; kingdom Metazoa; phylum Chordata; class Actinopteri; order Clupeiformes; family Clupeidae; genus Tenualosa; species Tenualosa thibaudeaui. The sequence goes on from JAIFZK010000205.1 coordinate 171,385, forward strand.
CTGTTGACTTATTTAAGGGATTGTCTTAGCCGCATGCCTTTTAATGTGCTTGTCGCACCCTCAGTTACGGGGTAGCTAGCCAGCCAGCTAGGTCGTTGTAAAACGGCTGCATGTCTGCTTGTTAGCCATAACGGCAATATAACAGTAAGCTAGCTTGCTAGGTTGCAATCGACAGCGTGGTGGACATTATTTAGCTCATCGTGTAGCAGATAGCGCCCTGGCTAACGGGATTTGTTTGCTCAGATCTGTCCGTATTGTGAGCATCTGGTACAATATTTCGTTGATCGGTAACTGGCTACGTATTGAACGGTCTCTGTCATGACATTCAAGTGATTCAAGTCTACGGCACCACTAAAAGTCGGTCGCAGAGAGAATGCAGGACAAAGACTGGAGATGAGAAGGTAGCTGAGCAAGTTTGAATATTTCTCTGCGTCTCGGTACTGTCAGTAGCAGCCTCAAAGGAACACAATCAGAGAAGAGGACGGTCATATCAAAAGATCAAGAATGAAGAAGTTTTCTCGAATGCCAAAGTCGGAGAGCGGCGGACTAGGAGGCGGCTCTGGGTCAGGAGGGGGCACGGGAGTCACAAACTACATCGGGAAGGTGTTTGCAGTTGGCCGATACCAGGTCACCGTGGATGAGCTAATTGCAGAAGGTATGTTTACATCCATATCTCCTCCGCCATGCGTTGCCCCCATCCCCTTCAAAATATGGGGTATGTTGGAGTGGAAAGGTAGGCAAGGGCAAAAAGGGTGCCGCGATAATCAAAGTTTGACAAATGGCTCTGATTTTCCAGTCACGTTATGCCATGTACACGGGCATTTGCGGATTTGGTAGATGCCCCTCAATATATTTTGTCTAAATATGTAAAGCATCAATCAGCCTGTTTAGTTTAGCTCATCAGGTAACTTAGCGTCGACAGGCGCGTCCAGAATTGCTGCGCGTAAAATTGAGGTAACCTGCGAGTTTAGGTTAATTTGTACCACAGGACTCCAAAGGTGACAAGTTACTGGTCTTGACCCTCACACATTTAAGTTATGCAAGGCAAACACAGGGAAAACCAAGCCTTTTTGCAGTCAACCCTGAACCTCCTTAGTGGCCAGTTGTACCTTACATATACCAAAAAAAAAAGTCATATCAAAAAAGTAAAACAGATTGGTCTCACTCGTACTGCTACAAACTCAGTACGAGTCAGTACGAGACCAATCCAAGTCTTACCTCTTGTTAGATAGCAGTGAGCCTGCGCCCCCTTTCCTCCTACAACGGAGCTTTAGCATATAAGGGATCAGCAACAGTATGTACACACACACTCAGACTCACTCTCTCTCTTTCTCTCTCTTGCTTGCTCGCTTCCTCGCTGTCTCTCTAGTGTCAATTTGAGGCAAGCGTATGTCCAGAGTTTGCTTAGAATATTAAACTGTAGACGTTTTCATGCATAACCCGTATTGTACATTCACTCCGGTTCTAATTTCACATCAAAAATGAAATGAACTGAAATGAGATGTGATATGTACCTGAATGTTACTCAATGCACACTGAAAGGACAAGTGTGCACATGTTTGTGACTGGAATGTGTTTGTGGATTTAGTTGTTCTGAATGTGCAGCAAGCCTTGATACAGCAGATATCTGTTCTTACTGTCTCTGTGCTTTGCCGTTTGTGTGTTGTCTACTACTTTACCGCCAAGAAAGGCAAACAAACTGTGGTGTTTTATGGACAGTCATGTGGCCAGATCTAGGGGATGTGTGTGTGTGTGTGTGTGCGTGCGCACACTCCCTCCTTATACTGTCTTCATACACAGGTCTGGGTCTGTAAATGGGAAACAAAAGCCTTTGCTCCTAAGCAAACACCATTGCAGCCAATCAGCATGTTGCTTTGGGAGCACAGAATGGAAGGATGGAATTTGATTGGCTGTTTAGTTCTAGCATAAACAACCTTTCACTAGTATCATAGAGTATGTCTTTGTCACCTTAAGTTTAGCTGTTGGCTGGTTGCTTTGCTGTCTGGGTAAATGTAACCCAAGGTAGCTGAATTAAACTCTGCTGTGGTCTGTCGTTACTGGGCAGGTTCACCCGCACACTGGCCTACACCAACAGGTTGGACCACTTCTCTCTTGGCTGCAAAAATTTCCTGTGTCACTGGTCACAATGACAACAACAAAAAAACAACAGAACCTGTTGGTCTTGTTGTGATTGCCTGAGTCAGTGTCTGTTTGCACGCTGTGTTTATGTTCTTGCCTGTGAGCTCGGTCTTGGTATCACATGTGGCAGCGTAACTGGACGTTGACACTGATAGTTTTTTCAGTTAAAACAGAGAAGGTATCTTCTTACCTTAGACTCTTGTGAACACAAGAGGCTTTTTTTCCCCCAGTGTGTTTGGTATGGGGCATGCCCACCACCAAGGTTCTCTGTCACAACAAGCATAAACTGTGTAGACATGGCAGAACAGATGGCAGAACATCAAAATCTGTAGAAACTCACATACTTGCAAAATCAAGCGTCATGTTAGTTTTAAATCGATTGACCTGGAGGTCTCTGTCTATAGAAAAGACTGAACATGATGAAGTCACATGATGTTCTGTCTTCATGTTATAGTAACCCCTTTTGGGTGATGGCAGAGGGAAATACTGAACAGATATGATGAAGAATAATCTATATCTGTTTCTGTCAAGGCGTTGCTCTGTAGTTGGTCTAGCTTGAGAGGGTTTCCTGCCATTGTCATCATGTTCATGAGGAAAAGAACCACTGGTGAAAATGATAACAAGCCCAGTCATTCAACTGCCATCTTGCCACAGCTGCGCTTTTGTGACAGCTTTTCTACTGTCATTTGGCATCAGTGTTCATATCTGAGTTGACATGAGGAAGTAGTTTGCAGAGCTTCAGTTGTTTTATTTATTGCTTGTGTGTGTGTGTGTGTGTAGTGGGGGGTCACAGGTTTTGCCACGTCTTAAAATGCAATGTTTGCTGCCGCTTCATGGGAGCAGCCATCTTCTGAGCCTCTTTTGTGTTCTCTGGACCATTGGGAGTCACAAAGGTGAAGAGAGGTCAGAAAGACCACCGCAGCCCGACTTCTTTTTTTAAAATGTGTGAGAAGAAGAGGGAGAGAGAGAGAGAGAAACTTAGATCGAGAGGCATTAAAAGAAAGAGGAAGAGGGTGCTTAAACACTCCTTTCTTAATCCAAAGGAGGGACTATGGAGAAAGAGAGAGGGTTTTGGAACTGGCAGTGATGGTGGCAGCAGTTTTTAAACAACAATATTAACCAAACTCTAGAGGCAAAAAAGCAACGGGAGGTTTATTTATATCAAATTTTTTACATGTCTGGTCCAAACTGGAACAATTGAGTGAATTCAATTCAGTTTCATGGATTGGCATTGTTTTGTTAATAATAGAAATGGCCTCAAAAGTGCCTCACAGAGTCCAAGGCAAGACGCAGCACCTGGTCATCAGTGTGTCTTATCAGATTTGACTACTCCCTATTGGTCAGTGGCTATCCCAAGACCGTTTCCGCCAGGCATGGTGTCAGGGACGCATCAGGAAGGTAGCTCCTCCTCACTGTCACAGCTCGGAAGCAACCGGAAGAGCGGTTTAACGGAGATGGGCAAGTATCTAGGGTCCACGACGAGGGCATGGAAATGAGTGTGTTGGAGACTCTGGGCAGGATGCATCTGTGAGGTCAGCGATATACAAGCACACACACACACACATACACACCAAAACCCACCCACTCTATCAGGCTAATGATTGAACATTAGGCATTCAATTGTGTGCATATGCTGTATTCATTTGGTGCAGTTTGTTTAATGTTGGCACATAAAACTGTTAAGCAACCTACATCTATTATGTTTGCCTTCCTGTCTGTCGCTTCCTAAATGTGTGTGTGTGTGTGTGTGTGTGTGTGTGTGTTTGTGTGTGTGTGTCTTGTGTGTGAGTGTGTGTGTGTGCGTGCGTGCACAGCGATCCACTGCAGCATCTGAGTCAAGGTCAGTGTTTGAGAGGCTCAGATGCTGACTCTATTACACTATAGGCTGGGTCTGGAGCTGGCGTGCAGCACCTCATCTGACTGTGGTGTAGTGGTAGTAGTGTTTTTGTTGATTAGGAAACATCCATACCAACCCAGTGCCCTGTGTCAGTGGGACAACAAGCTCAAAGTAGCAGACCTAACTAACAGAATGCTGCAAAGTTGACTGGCGTGGTAGGGCATTTGTCAAGGTGTGTTCTGGGTTCTATTGCGAGGTCTGCTTCAGTTTTATTGCCGATTGCTTGATTAAAGTATGACTGAATGCCGATGTCCCCCCTAAGCTCTCAACCCTGGACACAATTAAAAAACTGAACTGACATGACGCATCTTTATGATTGACATGTCTAAGGGTTCAGTGCTTAAGGCCTAAGGAGGACTGTATGGTCCAGGTCAGCATGGCAGTGTGCACCTCCTTGAGCATAGAGCTGTGTGTGTGTGTGTGTGTGTGTGTGTGTGTGTGTGTGTGTGTGTGTGTGTGTGTGTGTGTGTGCGTGTGTGTGTGCGTGTGCGTGTGTGTCACAAGGAGATGAGGTGGTGTGTGGACTGGAGCAGCCTGGTCTCCCCTTGAGGATTCAGAAAACATGACACGAAAAAAAAAAACCTTCCGGCCTGTTTGACACGCTGACCTGGCACTTTAGAGTTATTGTTCTGTCACTAAGGAGAGCCTTTGTTCCTCGCTCACTTCTGCTTCCTCTCTTCCTTCTCCCTCACCCCCTGTCTCCCTTGCCCATCCTGGGGTGTGTTTGTGTGTGTTTGTTTGTGCGTGTGTGTGTGTGTCTCCCACTCTTTTTTTCTTTCCATGATGTTTTTTCCCCTGATTTGTGTGTGTGTGTGGGGGTGCATGTGTGTGAGGGTGAGAGGTGAGAGATACTTCCTAGAACATAGATATTTCTCACTAAGTGTCCCACACAGTTGCGTGGAAGACATGATGAAACTGCCGAATCGGCAGAAAAAAAAGTGACTTGCGCACACTTGTACATGGAGCAAACACCCGAGTACAAAGTTTCTGGTTGAGGACGCCACATGCATGCATGATGTGCACACACAAACACACTCGCATGGATGATGACAGAGTGCTGTTTGATCAGTGCAGTCCAACACACACACATACACTTCTTCAGGGGCTGAGTTTAGTTTGTAACTCACCTAGAATTTTCTGTTGTGAGTATGTGAGTCAGTGAGACTCTCATATAGCGTTCCATAATGTGGTTGTTTTGCGTGCTAACAGGAAGTTGTGTGCAGCCACAGTTAGTGAGTGTACCTAGCATAAGCCCACAGTTAAACGGTTGCCATCGTCATCTGCGAAACTGAGGTGCTCACGGAACGGTTCCAAATGTCTCTCGCTCTCTCGCTCTAGTTGAGGTGCAGCGCGACATGACGAGATGATGACAAAGTGCTGGTTAGGGCTGTTTAGGTGAAGCCTGCAGAAGCGGAAGGCAATATTTGAACCTGATGACTGGTTGCATGGCGAGTGTGTGTGTGTGTGTGTGTGTGTGTGTGTGTGTGTGTGTGTGTGTGTGTGTGTGTGTGTGTGTGCTGGCCATGTACATCAGCTCTGGCCATGTGTGTACAACCTGCTTTGCTCAGCCACTTATATTCCCTCACTGTCTAACTCTCTTTCTCCCTCTCTTTCTTCTTCTCCCTCGCTCTCCATCTCCTTCTCCATAACTCTTGCCATCACTCTTGCTGCTCTTTCTCTTTCTCTCTCTCCCTCTCCTTCTCCCTCTCCATCTCCATCACTCTTATTCCCATCTCTCTCTCTCTGTGTCTATCTTTATCTGTCTTTATCTCTCTCTCTCTTGGTCTCTCTCTGTCTCTGTCTATCTATCTATCTATCTATCTATCTATCTATCTATCTATCCATCTATCTATCTCTCGCTCGCTGTCTCTGTCTCTGTCTCTCTCTCTCTCTGTTACACACTCACCTGTGCCACACCTCCATCTCATTTCCGTCTATTGTCCTCTCCCCATTTACATTCCAGATCTGGCACTTTATAGTTTTTATCTTTTTTTTTCTGCCTCTCTCTCTCTTTCTTTCTTTTTCTGACATGCACTCTCTCCCTCTTTCTCTCTCCCTCTTTTTGCCTTTCTGCCTCCATCCACCATCTGTGCTGATTATTTTCTCTCTCTCTCTCTCTCTCTCTCTCTGGCTGGAAGAAGGGAGGGTGTGAATGGTGGAATTGTGTTGTCCTTTTGTTGGGCTGTTCCAGTAAACCATTCTGAGAGGAATGCTGCTGGTACGGCCTGACCCAGTGCGCCAGCATGCAGCCCAATTCAGCCCAACCAGACCGGGCACAACCCGCACTCGTGACACAGGCCCGGTGTGTGTGTGTGTGTGTTTGTGCGTGTGTGCAGGCCTGGCTGATCACACACACACACAAACACACTTGTACACAGATTGTCCCCCATTCTCTAAATCCAGAATTCTTCGTGTGTGTGTGTGTGTGTGTGTGTGTGTGTGTGTGTGTGTGTGTGTGTGTGTGTGTGTGTGTGTGTGTGTGTGTGTGTGTGTGTAGTGTGTGTCAGTGTGTGCACTGTGAAGTGTACAGACTCTGAAGTCCATGTATGGGCAGAGAGTATCAGGCATGGTATCAAGACAAGGATCTAGAAGGATGTGTGTGTGTGTGTGTGTGTGTGTGTGTGTGTGTGTGTGTGTGTGTGTGTAGTGCACAGACTCATGAAGTCCCGGACCGGATGTAGTTGAGATCAGAGAATAGGGGAGGCATGAGGAGGAAGACAAGGAGGAAGAAGGATGTGGTGTGTGTGTGTGTGTGTGTCTGTGTGTGTGTGTGTGTGTGGTGTTTCCTCATACACTACATTCACCCAAGTGATACCAAGCAGTAAATGCATCTACTGTGAAAATGGGTGAACTAACTCTCTGGGCACACATTGACAGTCATTGCATTTTTGGGGGTAATTTGTGTCTGGAGACCAAAACTGTCCTGTTAGCATGTGGATTATCTGCTCCGTGTGTGTGTGTATGTGTGTCTCATAATTTCAGCTGGAGTTGTTGGAACCAGAGTTATGCCAAAGATTAGTTTGTGTTTTAACAGAACAGAAGTGTGTGTGTGTGTGTGTGGGCGAACTGCTGAGAGGTTGGACTCTGCTCTTGGATTTTGACCTTTATTGGGCATTCAAGCAGGCACACACACACACATGCAGAGATGTTCATGGACACACGTTCATAGACCAGGGGCATCCTTCATACATACACATAGATAAACAACACCACACACACCCACTCCCCATGTACAAGTGGCCGAGGAATGATAATGGTCAACTCTGATGTCCTTATCTCCTTTCAAAAGTTCCAAACAGAACACTGTGAGTGTGTGTGTGTGTAGATGATCAGTGTGTGTGTTAGTGTGTCGTGTGTTTCTGCTCAGTGTACACTTTCTACTTTCTGTGTGTGAGTGTGTGTGGAATGGGATCTCTGCAAAGCTGTTTGATGTTGCAAGTCAGTGTGGCATCTCAGTTGTACAGAGGTGTTCTTATGTCAGTCTTGAGAATGCATCATAGTTTAGAGCCTCTTCTCTCTGTCTCCATCTCTCTGTCTGTCTCTTTGTCTCTCTTTCTCTGTCTCTCTCTCTCCTTTTGTTCTCTCAAGCAGAGGCTGACACCTGCTTAAAAAGCCACTAACCACACACACACACACACACACACACTCACACACAGCCATCCAGCTGTTTTTGGCATCTGCTCAGTCTGAGTCATTCCTGCTTTATGAAATGAATAAATACTTCAAGCTCTTCCTGCATAGGATTGGATTTATGCCCTACAAAGCCTACCGAATTCTGATGTGTGTGTGTTTAAAGTCGGTTGTGTGTGTGCTTGTGTACATATATGGGCACCTATTTGTAGCTGCATTTCCATGCTGTGCGTTGGAGAGAGTTTTGTTGTGTGTGTGTGTTTAAAATTTAAAATGGTTTGATTGAAATGGTAACCCTCAGTCCAGTGTTTTTGTTTGATTGCAGAGAACTACTGCACCTCCGCAGATGTTTTGTGTGTGTGTTTGCAAACGTGACATTGACCAGAAGACGTGTACACAGAGCCAAATGAAAAGGCTGGCGACATGTTTGCTAGTGTTGCCCCAATGGCCCCTGACCTCAGAATGACAGCTGAGCGTGGGGCCAACCAGACGTGGGCTACAGCTGGGCCAGAGGCACTCAAGACACTCAACACGCTTGCCATCTTAATTGTAAATAATCTACCCCACTGCCCTTAGCCCTATGGCCAAATATATGCTGATATTTGTCCACAAACACGGCTAATCCATTGCCAATGAGAGTAAAGGTAGCCAGTGGAGGTGTGTTGGTTACATAACCGATGAGTGTGTAGATAACTCATTGAGATGTTGCGGTAGGCGGACTCATGGTGTTGGTGTGATAAGTGAGAGTTTGTCAGGAACTCTCGGTGACGTTTCAGTAGATGATCACGTCATTATGATATTGGATGAGGTCAGTTTTCGTATATGAGGTAGTTACAGTAATTGATGGTGTTGTTATGATACCAGACAGTATAATTTTAGTAAGATGTTTAGTAAGGTGTTTTTATTTTATGGTGTAAGACTAACAAAACCAATTTGGTGGTGATGTTTAGGTGCACACCAGTCAGGGTTGTTTGTTGGTCTCTGTGGTGGTGAGCTGTTCTGCTGTTGGCCAGAACTGTGTTTAGAGTGTCATGAATCACATGAGACCTTTGGCAGGACTTTTACACTCAAAAGTGTCACTTCCTGCTGAGATGTGTGTGTGGGCCCGCGCGCATGTGTATGCGTGTGTATGAGTGTATCTGGAAAAGTTTTCTGAGTAACCAACTGAGTATTGAGCAAAATTGTGTGCTAATCAGGGATGGTTTCTTAATAAGATGAGCTGAGCCTGTTCCTGAGTTGCCTAAGACTGATGAGTGTCTATAATAAAATTCCAGTGGGTTGCTGATAATTTCTACAGTGTGCAGTATCCGCTCTGGATAGTGGGTGTTTGTTCTAGACATCATTAGTGGTTAGATTGTCATGTCAACAACAAAGATCTCTTTCAAAGCAAGCAGTATGTTACAGTTTGTTTACTTCGGTAGTCACATTCAGACATAATTATGTGTGTGTGTGTGTGTGTGTGTGTGTGTGTGTGTGTGTGTGTGTGTGTGTGTGTGTGTGTGCGTTTGGGTGTGTGTGTGTGTGTTCTTGTCTGCATGGTTGACCTTATGATGCAACCATCTGACCTCACGTGTTCCCACACTTTCCTTTGCTTCTCTGCCAATCCCAGTGGTCTTCTCCTCCCCCGCCTGTTCTTTCAGTCCTGTGTGTGTGTGCGTGTTTGTGTGTGTGGCGTAGCATGTTTATGTGGACGGGGAAATGTTTAGGGAATGACCTGAAAGAACTTCCGTGGCGTCAGTCATGGCCTCCTGTGCACAAACACCAAAATTATGGTGTCATTGTTTGAAGTGACGCTCTAAAATATGAATATGCACACACAATTAATGCACACGCACACACATACACACACACACACAAAGCATCCTCACAAAGCATTGTTAGACAGAAATCGGCAGCCTGCCCATGATGACACAATGTGAGGCAAAGGCGTGTGTGTGTGTGTGTGATGGGAGAGAAATGGGGAGGCGGCGTTTTTGTGTGTGTGTATGTTTGTGTGTGAGAGAGAGAGTGTGTTTATGTGTGTGTGTGTGTGTGACCATACTGGCTGAAATCATGAGAAACTGGGACAGACAAGTCTCTCATTCATTCTCTCACTGAACTTGTGCATGCGCACAAACACACTTTCTGTCTCTCACATCCGTGTGTGACAGAGCCGTGTCTAATAGTGCCCCTGCCACGGACTGTCCACTAGAGCAGGTCACCTGAAACACACACTCACCCACACTCACTCATTCTCTTTCAGTCTACTCACTCACTCACACTCTCACTCACACTCTCACTCACACTCACACTCTCACTCACACTCTCACTCACTCACACTGTCTCACACACTCACTGTGTCTCTGTTGTCTTCCCTTTGTCTTGTGACCCATTTCTTATGAGAGAGGCTCGGGCGGACGCTGCAGGAAGCCTCTTTGCAGTTGCATCGAACGTCATTAACCCTTTCAAAGCCGGCCTTCCTCTTTACCTGCAGCACTGCTGTGGAGATAAGGGACCAGTCATTCCTGTTAGTCCAGCCTCCGTAAAGGCTGTTGTTGTCAGACTCTTCCGTTTAGGACCAGACTCTCTTGGGGGGTATCCCGCGAAGCCAGGTTACTGGCTAAACTGGGACTAACAACTGATCTAAAAACAACATGTCACTTCAGAAACAAGTGATGCTCAATGGAGGGTTCTTTTAGAGATCAGTGGTATCTTCCTAAGCTATCCGGGTTAACCAGTAACCTTGCTTGGTATTACAGGTGAGACTGTAGATTATTGCATCGTCTACAGTTGGTGTCGCAGCTGTGTCCATTCACAGGGAACTACAGTGAAGTCTCTGGACTTGTTTACATGTATCTAGATATTTTTATAAATGGATATTGTTTTTTTTTTTTTTTTAAATCAGTTTCTTTTTTTATTGCATTTACACATATCCACAGAATCCAGCATTTTGAAGTATCTCCACTTTGGAGGATGTTTTAAACAATATAATTTTGGCTAAAACTCCATTTACGTTTAAATGAAAGGCCCAAACGAATAGAAAAAAATCCATTTGTAAAAATATCTAGATATGTGTAAACAAGCCCTCAGTCAGAGCAAAGCATCTGTGGCTTATATACACATGTGCGCTTAGCCTACCTGCTTTTAGGCCCAGACATCTCTTCTGGCTTGGCAACTATAGCAAAGATCCTTGATTACTAACCGCTTCAGCCCTCTCTGACCATAGTGTTCTTTTCACTCTGAGGTGGGTCATTAGACTGTGACGATGATAATATCAGTTGCTATCTGGGTTGTTAGGTTGTTACACACCGTTTCACCCAGTGGCAGAGCTACTAAAATTCCAACGGACATTGGCAGCAACTCACCCCTGCCTTTTTTTTCCCTCCCCCATTGGCCCTGTCACCTTGACAGTTTCGTCATACTTTGAATCTACAAAGTCCACCGGTGGCTTCGATTGGCAGGATGAAAGCGCCTTCTCTGTTCTCAGCAGTGCAGAGTTGGCAGCGTTGTTGCCGTTGCCGTAGAGATGATGGTCTGTTTGACACCTTTGTAAACACCCGGGCCGTTTGGCTGGAGTGGAGGGTCACCCGTTGCCCTGCTGTGGCGTCTATGAGCCTGGCGTCTGTGCCAGCCAGCAGTACCCAGCCAACCAGCTGGCCTCTCGGCACACTAATCAGTGCTCAAGGAATCAGAGGGGGACTTCAGAAATTTCGCTTTGGGGTTCTGCTTTAAGATACCATTCTGGGGTTCCACTCTAGGGCTCTACTCTAGGGTCCTGGTTGAGGGTTTCACTTTACTGCTAGGGTTTTCCTTTTGCCACACTAGTTGGTTTACCATGATGTTTAGACTTCCTCTAGTGTCTTGTTGCTGCAGTACTGCAGGGACTGGTGGTGTGCTACTGACAGTGTAGACCTATACAGTAGACTCCCATTGTTCAGCATCCCCACTGTTGCCATTGTCATCTCATCCCATCCCCCACAGGCCAGCCCGCCACAAATTATCACAGGGATCCTTTAACACTAACGGCCTTGTCATCCTCCCCACCAGCCCCTCCCACATGCACGCACAGACACACACACACACACACACAGAAATGCCACACATGTCCTGCTGTTGCTAATGAGAAGCGACTGAAATGATTTAGGCCACACTGAAGCTTAATGTGGTTTGGAGCTCAGGAATGCTCTACTTTACATGGGACAGCAGAGGAATGCATGGGGGGCCGTGTGTGTGTGTGTGTGTGTGTGTGTGTGTGTGTGTGTGTGTGTGTGTGTGTGTGTGTGTGTGTGTGTGTGTGTGTGTGTGTGTGTGTATTGGGGGGTGGGGGCGGGGGCGAGGGGCTGGTTTGAAGGGCCAGTGGGTATGTGAGATGCACTGAATACCCAGCTACTAGTGTGACAGTGGTGAGACTAATGACCAATGTTCTCATGACCATAGCTCCTGGAGAGCCTAGCCTACTCTAGGACTTTGGATTTTGTTTGTAGATTTTTTGACTCGTAAGTAAGTTAAGTAGGTTAGGCACTCCCAGTGTAGACCTGTAGACCCTGTCTTAGTTGAATAAATCTTTTGTAACTATTTTTGCACTCTGACTTAGTTAATCAAGTGAGAGGATATTGGTTTAGCAGATTATGGGCAGCCTCTGTAGAGGATTGTGGTGTAGTTGATGGAGTTAGTGCACAGATTAGGCTTATATAGTGTGCGTGCGCGTGCGTGTGTGTGTGTGTGTGTGTAGCAGGTTTAGCAATAAAACAAATTCAGACGAGATTTTCAGCTGACTTGCTAGCATGCTTGTCTACTACTTTACCTCCACAAAACCACAGACCACAGCCTGTTTTTATTCAAGCCTAAAAAGTCTCACCAACTCTACTGAACTGTGTTTCATTCCCATAGCCCATGTCTGTCAGCATTAGCCACCTCGTCGCAAGCTTCCTCACCCTGTCTTGACCTGTTGGGCAGAAATGTGTAAACAACTTGCAGACCAGCTGCACTGTGTTTGACCTGCTGTACTGGAATCCACCTGGCCTGAGTCACTGACTCCCTTGAGGGTGGCTGACCGTAAGGGCGACCTCCTGGAGGTCAGATGAGGTGGCTGTGGAGACAGCATCTATAGGGGGGAACTACTAATACTGGAAGTCCAAACCCTCTGTCTCCGCATTGCTCTGCTGACCTCTGTTCCCTAATGAAACCCCAAATCCCCTCCAGTTTAAGTTTAAGCGCACAGACTTGTGTGTGTGTGTGTGTGTGTGTGTGTGTGTGTGTGTGTGTATATATATATATATATATATATATATATATATATATATATATATATATATATATATACACTTATATAGATGGAGAGACATCACTTAAATAGTCCCCCCCATAGAAATGTATTGCGGTTGTTCGTAACGCAAAGATGGCAGAGAAACTGGAAGTCCTTTTTAAGGTTTATTTGAGCAATTTATGGGTATATTTTCACATTGTTCCGTTCAGACTTAAGCAAGGATTTGCATAATACACGACACACAATAACTGTCTGTATGACCTGCCGATCTGGAGTTTTGGATATCTATCCAGTGATTTTTGATAGGCCCTAGTCCTGTTAATCCCAAATAGCTGCCTGAAGGCCTTCCGAGATGACGGCCGAGTGGAGGGACTTGCCTTAGAAGGACTTTGAGCAAAAGCTCTGATTGAACTTTAATAATAGACTGCTGGCCTTGTGTTTTTAATACACACTTGTCAAGCAGTGATGATTAACCATGCTTTTCACTGTTTCTTATGTCTTACATTAGGTGGAGGGTACAAAATGTAATTGGGCTTTGAAATTGGGCGTTTAAAAAACTGAAATCAATTGTAAAAGTCTGTCTCTGCAGGTTTCCTTTGAATTGGATGTGTCCATATATGGTCAGATGGAGTCATTCCCCCCTCGTTTCCTTGATGGATCCTCCTTGAATAAACGACCTCTAGAGTTACTCCATTTGGCCACAGACTCGATCAATTATGTGTGTGTGTGTGTGTTCAGGAACAGTTTTAAGTGTGACAAGTTTTTGGCTTTCTTTCTTTAAAGTCCTAACACAGTTTTGATCTGGAATGTTGTTTTTGTGCAGGCTGTTGCATGCTGTCGTCTTGTTCATGTTGCCCATGAAAGATGCACAAAACTAATGTAATGTAATGACATACAGTGCCACTGCATTGTTTGTTATTTCAGTTGCTGTTAGTCAGTAAAACAATAAAAGTAATGAAAGGCTCAAGCAGATGTACCAGACTGAAGGGAAATGCAATGAAAAGGTGGTGCAAACGTGAGGAATGTTCCGGGTGACTTGGGGCTTGACCTCAGGAGCAGAAATGCAATTCTGTTCTGAATTACAGGTTTCAAATCCAGGATCATTCCTTCGGCTCTCCCAGGAATCCCGAGCTGGAAATACACACCGCCCTGCTAAAAACAGCACACCGCTGAGTCTTCAAACCTTTCACAGAGATGTGCAAAAAAAAAGAATTACTGTCATCTCGCACATCAAAACATTAAAGGCCCCCTCTTCACATTTGCATTCACATTCTAGAAGTCTAGACCGGCATGCTTGTTTTGTTAAACACGATCAGCGAGTGCAGAATCTCCCAACTGCACACCAAAACCAAAACGGTCGCCGGCAGTGCTCTATTTTTAGGCAGGGCAGATAAACGGGCCGTGAGCTCGGTTACAGCGAGAGGAATCAGTTTAGACAAGGCCTCTTAAGAGACGCATGCATCACCCCGGCCATAGCGAGCTCTTCAAATGCGCCGGCGAGATGTTTGCTCGAGCAGGAGATAGTGCATGTCAACGCAGACAGGGAGAATGGCCAGACCCCTGAGAGGTTTTGGAGGAAGAGAGGAGGGGGAAGGAGAGAAAGAGGGAGGGAGGATAGAAAGTGGCAACAGAGAAGAGAAAGGAAGAAGTGACAGAGATTGAAAAAAGGTGAAGAGTAAAGCAGACAGTTTAAAAGGGACAGAGAGAAAGGAGAGATGGCGTGCTGAAATAGAATGGAGAGAGGGGGACATCGAAAGAGATAGAGAGAGGGATTTGGGGGAGAAGATGAAGAAGAGGATGGTGAGAGTGGGAGAGGAGAGACTAGAAGGAGACACTGACTACAGTGTTGTAAAAGAATAGAGAAGGAGGGAGAGAGAGGTGAAGCAGAAGAGAGTGATGAGGAGACTGTTGTAAAAGAATAGAAAGGGAGGGAGAGAGAGGGAGAGGGGTGAAGCAGGAGAAGAGAGCTCTAGATAAAGAGTATAGAAGAGTATAGACTTGTAAAAGCATGTGTGAATGAGAGAGAGAGAGAGAAATGTCCTGTGGAGATAGAGGGCACTATTGGTAGGCACTGAGGATGAGGAGTTGGGAATTGTAGTGGAAAAAGGAAAGAGTGAAAGAGGAGGAGAGGGAGAGAGGGGAAGCGGAGATACTTTAGGGGTGTTTTAGACTGGGGTTTGACCTGTGCTTGTGGTCTCTCTCTGCACCCCCCTCCCGGTCCTGCTATAGTCAGTCAGTGTCAGACAGGCTCTGGGATCTGCAGGCACTAGACTAGATGAGAGTACATGAGTGCAGTAGTCCCACACAGTGTGCCAGACATGTAAGCCCCTCCCACCACTCACACGCTGCTCCAAAAGAGGGGGAGAGGGAGGGGGAGCGAATGAAGAGTAATATGAAAGTGCGTTCTAGGCTCCTTGCTGAGCGCATGCTCGTCTCGTCTCGTCTCGTCTCGTCTCGTCTAGTCTAGTACCGTAACATCCTGACCTGTGCCCAGCTTGGTGTTCAGTTTTTTCAAACACATACACACTCTCACATACACACACACACCAATCTGCTGACATTGTTTCTCATGGTCACACTAGACATGGTTAGATAAGTCCTTAGCCTTTTAACCTCTGAGGCAAGCAAGCTGTGTGTGTCTGCGTGTGTGTGTGCAGGGAGCACATTTGAGTATAGCAGCCCAAAGGAAATGTGGTCAACAGATTCTCCCATAATCCTTTTGGAGAGTGAGAGCGTGTAGCCAGAAAGCACTCATGTGACATCACCAGGGATAGGCCCTGCTCTGGCATTCTGTCTCCTACCTCCTCCAACCTTTGCCGACCATGGCTCTCAAACGTGGCTGCACGGCTGAAAGAGCATCATTGTCAGCCGCAACCGGGTCCAGAATCCGCTTCTTCTCACTGCCCTTGGCAGACTCCCCATTGTGAGATCATCGGACCTCAGCAACATCACTTCCACCCTGTGTCTCTGTACTTGACTGGTCGTGCTGGAGTGTGTGTGTGTGTGTGTGTGTGTGTGTGTGTGTATATGTGTGGGTGGGTGGGAGGGTGTGTTGGCTAGTGTATCCTGCTGGTCGGTCCTCTGGGGTTGGTTGTGGGCTGAATAGGAGGGAAAGGCAGAACCCCCCCCCCCATCACACACACACACACACACACACACACACACACACACCTGGTACATCCTCTACTTCTACTGTTTACACCTCCCTCTGCTGAGGATCAGCACACTAGCAGTCCATGTCCTTTTGGAGGACTTAGATTAGGTGTGTGTGTGTGTGCGCGCGAGAGAGATCGGGATGTTTAAGAGTATGGAAAAAGATTTTGAGTGTGTGCGTGTCAGCTATTTCTTGGCACTGTGTGTGTGCTGATTTCCGAATAGAAAGATAGTTGTATTTGTGTGTGTGTGAAATGAGGCTCTTTCTCTGTGTGTGTGTGTGTGTGTGTGTGTGTGTGAAATGAGGCTCTTTCTGTGTGTGTGTGTGTGTGTGTGTGTAGGCGATGAACTAGTGAGTGTGAGAGGATCCTGTGGCTGTCTTGCTGTGGTGCTGTGCTGTGTTTCACGGGGGAGACAGATGATCTGTGGACTGTGGTGGATGATGTCATGCTGAAGGGGATTGGGGGGAGGTGGGTGTAGAGGGAAAGCATTCCACAGTGGTTCCAGACCTCCCTCAGCCACCCCTTCACTCCCCTGTGAGAGAGTAGTACAGACAAATTTAGGCAAACTTAGAGTTGTTGTTGTTGTTGTTCAGACACAAGTGGTAATTTTCCTTTTCTTTTTTCAGTTCTCTCACTTCCTCTGTCTTTCTCTTCCACACTCTTTCTCTATCCCCCTCTAATCCTTTATAGTGTTACTTGCTGCTTTGCTTAGTTAACTGGTTTCAGAAGTGCTCTTGGGTCTGCCTGGTGCATTGTGGGTAAAGAAAAGGATGGCCAATCACATCCTCTGACAGACCAATGGACCGATGTCGCGGCAGCCAGTTTTCCAGGTAGTAGCAAGGTAAGTACAGGTGCTGCTAATCTTATTGGATGCCGCCAGGATGTCATTAGTAACACCTGTGGTTTACCTTGCTACTTCCTGGAAAATGTACATTGTTAGGACATTTACATTGTTAGGACATGTGTCCATTGGTAGACAAATTGGAACAGGTATGGTTAGGACATATGGTCAGTCTAGATCTCTAGAAAGAGTATTTCTGCAGAAAGACAGAAGAAGCGATAGAAAGGGAGAGAACTGAGAGAGTCCGATGCCTGCTTCCTGGTGGAGTGTGTGTGTGTGTGTGTGTGTGTGTGTGTGTGTGTGTGTGTGAGTGACTACGTTTCTGTTTGCAGAAATCTGATGTGCTGTGCCATTTGCACGAGTCATGAGACTATGAGTTAATGCAACCCTGCCTACACTGTAGGTCAGAGGTCAAGCAGGAGCCTTAGTGCTGTCTGCCCGCCTCAAGTTCACCCCTTCTCACACTGGCCAGAGAAAAGAGACACACAGACACACACACACACACACACACACACACACACACACACACACACAGACACACACACGAGTAGTTTTCACACCAGCTGTGTGAGTGACTTGAGGCCAATGACCTCCACACACAGGTCAGGTCAGACACACACATAGACTCTTCTTCATCTTTCTCTCGTCTTTTATTCTACACACAAGGCATAGGCTAGAACCTTTACTATTCTGTGACCACACATACACATACACACACACACACACACACACACACACACACACACACACACACAGGCAAGGCCATCTTTGTAGAGTTCCCATCTGTGTATTTTGCTGTACTGCCTGTGAAAAGAGAAACGTTCCTGGAGGCTAAAAAAGATAAGATAGAGATGTCGGCATGTGCTCCCTGTGACACATATAGTAATCCTAATGACCGGACACTGACTGACAGACAGACACACTCTCACACTCTTACGGCTGTGGTATACTTCTGTTTGTGTTTGTTTTTACTGAGTGGTGTGTGGTGAACTTGATCCAAGAGCATGTGTTCACTGAGTATGGGCACCTGTTCCTGCAGACTGCTCCCAGACACCAGACTCCCTACCAACTGAGTGCAAACAGCTGGTGTGTGTGTGTGTATGTGTGCGTGTGTGTGTGTGTTCTGTCTGTCTGTGTTCTGTCTGTCTTTGACTGTACATGTGTGTTACATAAGTCTAAATTTATCTGTACTTTTTGTGACATCCACTTGTCTGTCTTTCCAAATGTGTGTGTGTGTGTGTGTGCCCAACAGCAGCCATGTATGTACTTGCTGATTAAAGGAGTTGTCTACCCATGCTTAATACTCTGTTTCCATTTGTTCTAATGTTTGAGTGTGTTTTTAAATGAAGGGCACATAGTGTGTGTGTGTGTAAAGTAGCTGACCCCTGAGTTTCACTTCCTTGTGTGGGGACCAGCAGATGTGTGGTCTAAGCTCTTTCTGAGGTCTCTTTTCTCCCAACTTGGAGGCCAGCGGCCTGCCACCGAGAAATCTCCTCATGACGGGGAAATCAGCGAGAGTTTGGGGGGGAGCCATGATTGAGAGCTCATAAACATGCTAACCTGCTATGTGCGCAAACAGCATATGAAGACACAGCCTGTGCCACCGAGATGGTATATGGACACACACACACACACACACACACACACACACACACACACACACACACACACACACACACAATTCAACTCAGTTTACAGTGGTCCTTACAAAACTAGGCAGTGATAATGATGTGATTTGTATTTCTTTAATTTCCTCTCTTTGTTTCTCTCTCTCTCTCCCTGTTTTCCTCTCTTTCCCTCCCTCCAAGGCTGTGAGAGAAAGAGAGAGTTGGGTTTGTCAGGCAACAACTGTTGTATTGTTACCCCCACCCCCCACCTTTACTTTCATGCTCGGATGCTCTCTTTCACTCCATTTTCTCACTCCTCTATCATTCTCTGTCGTTCAGTGTTGCTCGCTCGCTCTCTCTCTCTCTCTTTCTCTTTCTAGCCTGCCCTGCATTAGTGGGTGCTGGCT
The DNA here is from genome assembly GCA_027481765.1 of Tenualosa thibaudeaui. Lineage (NCBI taxonomy): Eukaryota > Metazoa > Chordata > Actinopteri > Clupeiformes > Clupeidae > Tenualosa > Tenualosa thibaudeaui. The sequence goes on from JAIFZK010000205.1 coordinate 190,306, forward strand.
GGATTATCATGGGACACCAGTGTACATTCTCACGGAATTTGACAATGCACATATGCGCATGTGTGTGTACACACAGACACACACACTGAAGACACACACACACACACAAACATTCTTTCATTCAGCTCCTCCCCCCTGCCTCACACCTCTCTCTCGCTCTCTCTTTCACACACACACACACACACACACACACACACACACACACACACACACACACACACACACACAGAGCTCCATGGCAGCCCCATGAGTGGTGTTCAGTGAGGGTGCCCCCTGACCCCTCTGCAGTGGGGCATGTGGGGCTTGGGTAGTGCCAAGTCAGGCACAAAGGGACACAATGAGGCTGTGCTCGCCCCCAGACACCACAGCACAACTCACTACTCACAGCCAGCACCAGGCCTGGCCCCCCATCACACACCACACTAACAACTTACAGCACCAAACATTTACCAACAACACCACCAACAGAAACAATAGTTTCTCAATGGTTACAACCAGAAAGCCGCCACAGGACACCACAGTAAAACTCACCATTACTGTATCACTATTGCGACCAACACCAAACACGTACAGTGAGCTCTCAACAACACCACTGATGGAAACAACCAGAAAACCCCCAACAAGAAGACATCAGTAAACGTGTTAGCCCAAGACAAGAGGAGTTACGCTCAGCTTAAAGCACTCAGCGCCACTCTAAACGTGACTGATCATGGCCGCACTCTGATAAAAAAAGGAAGTAGTGCTAAGTGTGATAATCCCAGGGGGAATACAGGCTCAGTCCAAAACTTTCCTGAGTAAAAGTCCGCACCCAGTTTGTTTCTGTTCAGGGCTTGTTTTTAGTTTTGTTTTTAGGTAAAAAAAAAAGAACTCTTGAAAAAGAAGTCTTTTGGAAATGTTAAAGTGTCTGAGGGGATTCCAGGCAGAAAACCGAAACTCTAAAACCCCTAATTAACCACTGTTACGACAATATTTCTTCCCGAATCAAAACTCCCCATGTCTACTGTGTGTGTGTGTGTGTGTGTGTATAAACTCACATGTTTCGGTGTGTGTGTCTGTCTGTCTGTGTATAAACTTGGATGTTTCGGTGTTAATACATCACCATCTCTATTGTGTATGTAATAATGACATTGTTTTGCATGGTGTCAGGTATGTGTGTGGCATGCGTGCGTGTGTGCACGCACAAATGTGTGCGCGCGCGCGAGTATGTGTGTGTGTGTGTGTGTGTGTGTGTGTGTGTGTGTTTAATAACCCCGACTGGGCAGAGAGTTTCTCCTTCCAGAATGTTCTGTTCTTGCCACCTTAGTGCTGCTCTGAGTACAACCTGAGGCAACAGTATGTCTTTCCCTGCCATCTTAATACTGGTCAAATACAGTGAACCTGCCTGCCTACCTGTCTGTTTGTGTGTTTGTTTATGCCAATCTACTGTTCTAGAAGCAAACTGCTAAAACTGTGAGATATTGGTGATCATGGTCAAGTCCCTTTGGATGGCAGGCAGGCAGGCATTTTTTCTCTCAACTTTTTAGTTGTCCTAGATTGTATTCCTTAAGCGTGCTCTTTCTTCTGTGAAACATATCATTATATACTAAAGTGTGTGTGTGTGTGTGTGTTTGCTTGTTTGTTTTCCAGGTGGATTCTCTGTGGTCTTTCTTGCGCGCACACACAGTGGCGTCCGCTGTGCCCTGAAGAGGATGTACGTCAACAATGTGCCCGACCTCAACATCTTCAAGCGAGAGATCACAATCATGGTGAGCACACACACACACACACACACACACACACACATACACGTGGATTTCTTTATCTTTTTCTTTTCTTGTCTTTTCTTTTTCAACTTCCTTCTCAATCTTGTCAATCTTGTCATCACGCATGCACAAACACATTAAAACACACACACACACATAACCACATGCACGCATGCAAACACACACACATAACCACATGCACGCATGCAAACACACACACAACCACATACACTTTTCTGCCAGTCACATTCTGCTTTGTGTAATCCTGTTTCTTCTTGCCTGCATCTCTCCTTTGTGTAAACCTGTCACAGCTCCTGATGGAACCTACATACTTTTAGTCCCTGATGGAGTCAAAGTAAATAGGTGATATGGGTGATGTGTGTGTGTGTGTGTTTGTGTGTGGGTACATGTTTGACCTTGGATCTGCCTTGTTTCATGTTGATGTCATGCTGTGTGTAAATAAAACTGATATATTTGTGTGTGTGTGTGTGTGTGTGTGTGTTTGTGTGTGTGTCTGTCTGCAGAAAGAGCTGTCTGGACACAAGAACATTGTGAGCTATCTGGACTCGGCGATAAACGGAGTGGGAGACAGTGTATGGGAAGTCCTCATCCTCATGGAGTTCTGCAAAGGTAGGTGCGCACCGTGTGTGTGTGTGTGTGTGTGAGGGACCATGTGTTTACGACTAACACAACCTTTCATGGAAAGCTCCAGTGTTTCTGTGTGTATGTGTGTGTGCATTTACGCCTACTTGCCCTTTCTTCTTGCCAAAGGGTTTACAGTCAACACACCCCTTTGTAGATACAAGCACAACCAAATGTGATGGTAGTTCAGTTTCTAGTGGCCAGAGTGTGTGTGTGTGTGTGGTCTGCAGTTGTGTGTGAAATGGTGTAAAATCTCTGAGGTGTTTGTGACTCTGTTTTAACCTTTTGTCGCCATGTTCTGCTTTTTTTGTTTGTTTTAGTTTATTTTTTGTTTGTTTTTCTGATCTGTGTGTTTTCCTTGTTGCCATGACATTACTCATTTGCATATATTTTAATACTTCATTGTTGCGTCCACATTATATTACAAATGCCATTATTTCATATTTTATATATATATTGTGCCTACATTATTGTGTGTGAAAATAAACATTCACCAAAACCTTTTATATTTCTGATGTCTTTGTCATTATGGCATTGATTTGACCATTGATGGGCTGTTACCATGACACTGATGTTGTGTTGACGTTTTTGTGCGGTCCCTGCAGCGGGTCAGGTGGTGAAGCAGATGAACGAGCGACTGCACGTTGGCTTCACAGAGGCCGAGGTTATGCACATCTTCTGCGACACCTGCGAAGCTGTCGCCCGCCTGCACCAGTGCAAGACGCCCATCATCCACCGTGACCTCAAGGTGCGGCAACTCTCCAAACGCGCTCTAAATGTGACGACCACATCTCCATGCACACACACACACACACACACAGTAAAACATTCAACATCCGAGTCAGAAGATCTTTTGCCCCCTTCTCCTCCCCGCCCCCTCCTCTCGCTCGCTCGCTCACACGCACACGCACACCACTCTTCCCCTCCCTATGAGTGTGTAGGTTACCTCTGCACCTTGCACTAGTTTCATCAGATGAGACGAGACATAGCCTAGAGCTCCCCGCTGTGCCTCTCTTTCTCTCTCTCTCTCTCTCTCTCTCTCATATATTCCTTCCGGCCTCTTCTCTCCTCACACCCCCAGATTTTAATTATGTTTCTATCGATCTGACTCCATTATGTGGTGTTCTCTCTCTTCTCTTCTTTCTTCCCATAACTTGCCGTTCTTTTTTTCTTTCCATTGCTCTCTTTCTATTTCTCCTTCTTCCTCACCATGTTTCTGTCTTACATTCTTCTCCACCTTTACTCTCTCTCTCCCTCTCTCCCTCTCTCTCTCTCTCTCTCTCTGTCTCTCTCTCTCTCTCTTTCTCTAGTAATCCATTGCAGTCCTCCCATTTTTAAAGTTGAGATACACACACACACACACACACACACACACACACACACACACACACAGCACCGCATCAGAAACTGCAGATCGCCTCAGGCAACCTAATTGCCCCTCAGGCTAATTCAATTGCCTTCCACCCTGCCTCCCTCCCTTCCTTCCTCTGCAGCTGCCAGTGGTCCCAGGGTGGGGCATGTGGATTGGGGCAGCTGGGTTCAGCCTCAGTCTGCATGACTCTGGACCAGATCAGGGCCAGATCAGAGCCAGAGTAGTCCTATAGAGTGCACCTTCCCTCAGAAATAGAAGAAAGTTCATCCACTCCATGATGGTGTTTGAGCCCCTTGCTGATTCATATGCCCTTTACAACGTAGGGATAATGTGTCGTCTGTCTGGTCATTATATGAAAACAAGTCCTGACAGGACAAACAGGACCCCGACACGAACTGAAGGGACTTAAAGGGGCCTGATAAATGAATGATCTCTGCTCTTGGAATGATATGACGATGTCAATCTCAAGCACAAAATCCGTTGCCATTGACAGTGGTTATTATACAGAAATAACTGACCTTAACGTTGGGAAGGCCCTTCAAAGTTAATAGAACCTCCAGCAGCATTCTGCAGTCATATAATAATTTGTTTATATTGTCTATATACTGCTAGATACAGTTGGAACTACAACCTATAGAATAGTTCTATTCCGTGAAGCTACTCCCTGTGAAATGGGGCAAACTCATGGGGACTTTTGCACACACGGCTATGGGGATGCATGCTGCTGTTACACTGTTGTTGCCAGTTGGTGTCTGGTAACCTTATCGGCATACATCAGCAGTTGCAGCAGCATCAGCTCAAGGAAGTTATTCTAAGGCTAAGGCTGAACATTCAGAGGGTTTCCTGACTAGAGTCATGTTTACACACTCAATGTTGCTCATTTTTAGTACGTGTGTACATAGTTGTAGTTTAGTAGTTTATAGTGCATAGTTTACTTGT
>JAIFZK010000205.1:200000-265000 GCA_027481765.1 Tenualosa thibaudeaui
TGCTCGAGCCTGACCAGGAGAAGAGGCCAGACATCTATCAGGCCTCCTACTTTGCCTTCAAGCTGGCAGGGAAGGCTTGTCCCGTGCCAAATCTCTTTGTGAGTCCACACACCCACACGCACACAGGTAGTGGTAGAGTAGCTCAGCGGTTAGTTTCTCATGTGCATGCAGGCTTTTATCTCATCTGATTGGGAGTAAGTACACGTACATGTACTGGTGTTCTTATTTGGGCACTGCAAGTGAGGGACAGGCTAATGGGCCATAAAGCACATTCTTCTATCTACATTTACATTTATGTTTTTAGCAGACGCTTTTATCCAAAGTGACTTACATTTTGTCAGCTATCAACTGTTCAGGGCCAGTCTCCCCTAGAGCAACTTAGGGTTAAGTGCCTTGCTCAGGGGCACAACGGTGGTACTTTTCAGGCTACTTGCACGCTAGCGAGGTTCCTTAACCGCTACGCTACCACCGTCTCACCATCTAGATTTCTGTTTGAAGTTCTCTCTCTCTCTCTCTATCTCTGTCTGTCTCTCTCTCTCTCTCTGTGTGTGTGTGTGTGTACACAGAATTCCCCCATCCCCAGCTCTCTTCCAGAGCCAATGACTGCCAGTGAGATTGCAGCCAAGAAGAACATGACAAAAGCCAGGTAAGATTAACACACTCAATTTCTCTCTCAGTGCTGTCACATATCTTTGTACTAGTACTGTCAATCGATTAAAAAAAATCTCATTAATCACAATAGAAAACTCATGTTCATCACAATTAATCATGAATCTAAAGTTCCATAAGTTTCTTACAGTCCTCTCAGTGTAAAGCAAGTGTGTAATTTTGATCTATGCAAGCCAGCATTCTGTCACAAGAAACAAAGTTAGATTTAGTTTAATTTATATCAGTTAGCTAATCGTTGCTAACGATCACAACTTATTGGGAGTGAAAAGACATTATCACACCTTGAAACCGTTTAAACAAACTTTGTCAAGCTATAGAGGAATGATTTGATACAACATGGACCGAATAGCGAATCAGCAGCTAAAGTTAACTTAATGGGGCATGGAAACATAACACTGAAAGTGAGTTCCTGTGCCCCTTTCAGTTAGTGTTAGCTGCTCATTGGCTGTTCATATGGTCAATGTTGTATAAAATTTTTTCTTCCTTTTTCCCTACTGGCAGCACTTGTTGACATTGAACAACAGGTCTATGGATTGATTCACACTGGTTTTCTCCTTTAACTGAAGTTTAACATTATATTATCTACGTTTATTTTTGGGTTACTTGACCTTGGGTTACTTGACGTGACTTTAGTTGGACAGGACAGTAGAGAAGAAAAGGAAATGAGTGGGAGACAAAAGCTGGGGAAGGGTTGGGAAACAACCTCAGGTCGGAATCGAATGGGTTTGTGGTATGGATGCCTTAGGCAACTCTGCCTCTACTTGTATGAGATTAGTAAAACCTGTCCTCGAATCCCTCCTCAGGATCACGGATGCCGTGGGTCCCACGGAGACATCTATCGCCCCGAGGCAGCGGCCCAAGGCGGCCTCCAGTGGCGTGCTGCCCCTGCACAACTCCTCTGCCACTCCCGTCAAGATGGGTGTTCCTGCCGCGCCCATAAGCAACGGCCAGAAAGGTATGCAGGGTGGGGACTGGACTTAGGAGCCTCTAAGTGTCTTTATTGAGAGTTCTGGTGATGTCTTGGGCAGGGAATTTCAGTTTATATAAAAAAATTGTACAGAAAATCGTGATCTCAGTTCTTGACAACAAAATTGTGATTCACATTTTTCCAGAATTGTGCAGCTCTGCCAGATATCAGTGTGTGTGTGTGCGCGTATATGCATGTATATGTTGTGTGTTTGACTAGGTGTTTGTCTGAATGTTTGACATGCATTGTTGTGATTTTGAATGTCAGCGGCAGGTAACGCGCAGCCCTCTGTGGCGCCCCCCAGTGACAGCACGGCTCAGCCCAACCGTGTCTTACAGCAGCTCCAGCCGGGCGACGTGCGTCTGCAGCAACAGCTTCACACACAGACACAGACCCACCCACACACGCATGTGCACCACCTGGCCCAGCACACGCAGCCACATACACACCTTACCCAACACACACACCTCCAGCAGCAGCAGCAACAGCAGCAACAGCATGGTATCCACCCACAGCAGCAGCAGCAGTCACCCACACCTCAACAGCTCCAATACCTCCAGGTATCATCTTCATCCTCCTCCTCATCATCAGCATCATCATCTTTGTCACTACTGAACCACAGATGAAAACTAGCCTTTGGCTAAATCTGGTACATTTACAGAGCTTATGTAAATGGGCATGTCAAATAAATAAACATAAACATATTGACTGTGTCCGAAATGGGAAAAAATGCTGCCTTTGAAGGCAGCCAGGCATCAAGGCATGTCAGAATTAAAGATAAATACATAAAATTCGGCCTTCAAAGGTACCTTTGTTTTGTCCAATTTTGAAGGAAGCATAGATGTATCCTTCATGCTGCCTTTAATGTCCAACATTCTATCGAATTATGTAGTCAGCTGTCCGTATCGTGGCAACGCCGCCTGAACAATTAAATAAACAAAAAGACGGTGTTGTAATTTGCTATCTAGCTAGGTTGTCCGAAATGACGTTTTTGTATCCCTTGATGCCTTCCACAGGTAACTTGTTAGACAGTGAAGATGGTAAGGCAGCAAGTCACTACCTTCCCATTTCGGACACGGCCAATATTTCCACCACATGTTGATTGAAACAGTGGTGGAATCCCAATGTCCCTCCTAAGCCTTGATCCTTCAAAAAGTTAGCTATTATGGATCGACTTCATAATTGGTTGGTTCATGTTCAGGGCTCCGGATTAGGGTACACACTGGAATGTGTGCCATAGTGCTTGATAAACGGGTGTAGACTCAAGCAATATTGTATATAATAATGCTGAGGGCAAGAAATATGGCTGGGAGAGATGATGGTGTTGTTTACTTTGGAAGTAAACAATCTAGTCTAGTCCAGCACTGTGATGGGGATAGAGAAGGCATGAAGAGTCTGTGTGTGTTTGTGTCTGAGTGTGTGTGGCAGGATTCTCTCAACAGAGGGCACTGTTACACTGTGTACTGCAACATACCATATCCCTGAATGGGTGAGTGGACAGGCTGTGTGCTTGAATAGAGAGGTACAGAGTGACTTGTTATTTCCTCTCCCTCCCTCCCTCTCTCTCTCCACCCCCCCAGTACCAACAGGCCTTGCAGCAGCACATGCTTCAGCAACAGATGATGATGCAGCCGATGTACCAGCAACAGGCTCACTACGCAGCCCTGGTGAGTGCACACACTCACGCACACATACACAAACATACACAAACACAAAGCATATACAAGCATATACTCACAAGCACAAGCATATACTCATACAGACACACACACGCATATATGTTTTATATGCATGTGTTGAGCATGTAATTTACATGCATCCTGAGCAAAACTTTTGAGCAGTTTTTTTGCACACCATGACCCCCACACATCCTATGGATGTCCAAAATACACACATTCTGCAATTTGCTCACAACCTGCGTCTGATGTACACGCTCATTTGTGATGTAACCAGCTCATAGTGAGAGTGACTGACATTCCCCTGGCAATTGTATTCAAGAAAGAGTGTACAGTAGGTGTTGCTCCCAACAGCTTTTCCTCTTTGCCACACAAAAACGTTTTTTGGTTGGCGGCCCTGTAGCCCAAATGGAGAATTGGCCTCACACTTCAGCATGTGTGTCTTTGCCAAGAGCCTGGCGACGTTGAAGTCCAATCTTGAGATGCCAGGTCCTATCGCTCTAGATGCTCCTCTGAATTGTTTTTCCTCCCTCTCTCTCTATTACTCTTTCCTTATTAAATTCCTCTGCCAGTATCTCCTTCTCACTCTCTTCCCATACTGCCCTTTGACTTTCTTGCCAAGTTATCTCTCTCTCTCTGTTTCACTGTCTTTCTCTAACTTTCTCTCTGTATCTCATATCTCACACTCTTTCACTTTTTCCGACTCTGCCTCCTCTTTTCCTTCTTTTTTTGCACTCACTCTCTCCTCAGTGCAGAAACTGCTCTCTAACCTGGAGTTTATGCTCTGATTAGATATCTATCTTGCATATAAAAGTAGTGACACTAGGGTAGACAGAAGATTGTGCTATGCACTCCTCCCTCTTACTGTACCATGTAAGTAGAGTACTTACTGTACTCTCATACTCTGCTTCACTAGTAAATTAAATTTGCTTGTTTCTCATACTTGAACATGCTATCGATATCATCTCTCTCTTGTATTGTGCCTTCATTTCCTTCTCTCTCTCTCTCTCTCTCAAAGTGAGAGGCAGGCTAAATACACTCTCGGTTGTGGCAGGCGCTGTTTTTAGCTTGTTTTCCAGCGAATGGCGACCATCTGTTTCGTGGCGAGGCAATCTGCTGCAGGCGGGCTGAGGCCCTAGGGGATTGGCGTGTAGGTGGGGTGGGAGGGGGTGCGGGGTGTGGGTGCGGAGGGTGAAATCGAGTGACTCTGTGTTAAATTGCGACATATGAAGCAATTACCGCGATGCAGAGAGTTCTGGAGGGGCCAGACCGCCACCGTGACTTCACCGACGGTTCCCCTCCTGGTCACAGTCAGAGGTTCCGAGAGAAGGTCCTAACCCAGAGTCTGGTGGTGACCCACCTCAGCTGATCTGCGGAGGAGTTAACTGGCCCGAGAAACAGGAAGGGGCTGGCTCTGAGAAGTTAACGCAAAATCAAATAAAGATTGCAGGGACTAAGGAGACACCAAAGGGATTTCAATCAGTGCCCTTACTGATTACCACTGATTGAGTATGGATGGCTTTCAAGCCAAATAACTAAAATAACCTGGATGCAGTTAAAAATCATTTGGCAGTTAGGTTCGTTCATTTACCTTTTTTGATGTTCATAGTTACACAAAGCATCCATAGTTATTCCTTTTTCTTTAGTAGACACTGCAAACTATGATGGTCCTATGGTGGTATTTGCCTTTCTTTTCTATTGTGATAATGCGCTAGCAGCTTATTAGCACATGATTTTTTGTGTTGATGGGGTAACTTTAGCATATGCATCTAACTGTCCTCTACCCACTTCACTTCTGAATGTAGCGTTAGCATTAACATGTTCACTTGAATGACGAATGTAGTAGAGAGCATGTGTTGCTAATTAAGGTCCAACTTCCTTGCCCTCAATGTACAGATGCAGCAGTATCAGCAGGCCTTTGCCCAGCAACAACAACAACAGCATCATCAGCAGCAGCTTCCTTATATCCCCACCTCTCCACTGGAGTTCCAGACACCCCTGGGCTCCTATCACCCCACCACCACACCTGCCGCCTCCACCCACCCCGCTCTCTCACCTGTGGATCCTCCATACACTAACCCCAGGTAACACTGCCAACTTAACCAGCCGTGGACCTACCTCACCTCAGAGTTACACTGCGACACAAGATAAAACACCGAGACTAAAGCAGTGTGTTCAGATTCACCATGCAGAGGCAAAAGTTTTGGGCCATTTTCATAGCTCACCTTTTTATAAACAAGTGACCTCTTTTTGAATAATAACAGATTTGTAGGTTTTATAAGAAGAGAAGCATTATCCTGTGTTTGTTACATATGGACACACTTGCCATACAAATATGGCTAATCTTGCTCTGTAGTATATCCCCATTCAGTTCATTCCTAACAAACTGAAGAGCAGCTGTTTAGCTGCACTTGTCCACTTGCATGTCCATATGCTATTCCTTTAATTAAATGCCATACTTCATACCAAGGGGTGATGGGATTTTATCAATATCAGTTTTATTGTTGATTCTGCATATTGGTTCAATTTTTTATCAATAGTCTTAGGCATTCTACACAAATGTTTAGTATCAGCATATAGTCCCGTAGTATAGCAGACAGGTAGAATGAGGGAAACCATATAGAACTGTGTAATTTATTTCAATAAATTACATTTTTATTCAGAGACCCATTGACCATGGTCTGAGAAACATGCTGGCTTTGATGAGACAAATTGATAATGTTAGAGGGATGCAATTTCGGTGAATTGATGCATTCAATTCTCGGTTCTACTCCCGGTTCTTGATGCCCACCCCTATTTATGCCCACACCCAGTCAATCATGGGTCATGGGTGCTGATGGTTTGACTAAGAGGAGACTGACAGTCCTGTTCAGCACTCGGTGACAGATATTTTCCTTCCATTCCATTCACCGGTTTATTGTGTGTGTGTGTGTGTGTGTGTCCACCGTCATATGAGGCCTGCATGTGCTTAGAACAGATTTCAGATGGCACGGATGTGAATTTTCATCTGTCTGTTTTTAAAGTCACATTCAAAGTTAAATATGGATGGAGACAGCTTTGCTGCAGTCATCACTAAAATAGCCTTTTCAAGTTTGTTTTTTCTTCCTCTTCCACCTTTCCCTTCCTTTGTATTCCTCTTTCACTTCTTCTCTTGACAATTTCCTGTTAGTCATAATTTTAGTAAGGTTTCAATTGTGTTGTAGCTAAATGCTGCTAAATGCATAAGTGCACATGTAAATGTATATCTTCCTTCCTACTTTCCTCCTCTCTCTTTTTCTCTCTTTCTCTCTCTCTGCAGTAGAAACCCAGTGGCTCAGAGTCCAGATGTGCTGGTGTCGCCCACCACGACCACCCCGACCGTGAGCCACCCCCCTGACATGTCTGGCTGGAACCCTTTCGGAGACGACAACTTCTCAAAGCTCACAGAGGAAGAGCTGCTGGACCGCGAGTTTGACCTGCTGAGAGCAAGCAAGTGTCCAAGCCACCCCAGAATATCCCCACGATGCAAATAGAATAGAGTAGAATAGAGAAGAGTGGAATAGAATACATTAAAATAGAATAGACTAGATTAGATTAGAGTAGAATAGAATAGAGTGGAGTAGAGTAGAATAGATTAAAATAGAATAGAATGGCTTTACCAATCCTTAGCAGTTACTGAGATAGACGAAAGCCATAGCATCTATTGTATGTTGCTTAGATGTTTGTGCAAATTGTTAAACAGTCCAAGCAGTTATACAATTACTGTACAGCATATTTGCCTAGTCACATCCTGGTAGACACTTTATTCACTTTATTCATGGCTGGTTTAAAAAAAACACTTGCTCCTCACCCCATTTCTGTTGCCTGTAGTCTTAGTGTCCAGCAGAGGGCAGTGTTGGAACAAACACATTCTGTGTTTTTAATAGCTCCTTCGCCACTCCTGGCCCACACAGCTGCCGTTTTAGTACACTGAGCTCCATAGTCATGGACATGCATAGTACTTCATAAGATATGTTTAGCATGAAGTGCTCGATCAATCAGCATTGAATATTCTAGCTCTAAATCACCAGGAATTTTGTTTGTTGATGTAAAACTTAAGTAGCTAATGCTGACCTATGCTATGTGTGTCCGTGTGTGTGTGTGTGTGTGTGTTTGTTTGTTTGTTTGTTTGTTTGTCTCACAGAGAAGCCAGTGGAGAGAACCACTAGTGTGGAGACCAGCACTGACCGACAGCAGCCGCACCCTCAACATCATCATCTGCATCATCATCAGCAGCAGCAGCAGCAGCCCCCCACCCCATCCCAGCCTCTTCCTGAGGACCCCTTTGGTTCTGTGCCCTTTCTGGGTAGCGCAGGCAAGTTTTAGAGGCGGGATGTCACCCCCCCCCCCCCCCCCCCATCACCCCAACACACATACACACACACAAAATTACACTATTCTCCCTGACCCTTTCCTGAAGAACCACCCCAGCCACAGAGAGCACTTCTTCCTAACACACCACATGGAGGGGTCTGGTCTAGTCTAGTAAGTTCCCTGTGACCCACGCATATCCATCTCCAGTGTAGAATGTGAGGTGTCCTGCCCCAAGACACACACACACACACCTCCCCAGAATTGCCATGTCCAGTGGGGTAAGGGGAAAAAAAATCTGATTTACAAAGTTGCATCACTGAGTTCATCTCTTCCATCAGTTACAGATTCTCAACCTGTAAAACAACACACACACACTTACAATTTCTATTAGTGCCAACACATTCCTAGGAAGTGTGTGTGTGTGTGTGTGTTTGTGTGTGTGTGTGTGTATGTATGTGTGAAGTATAAATTTCATACTGAAGGATACAAATTTAATGGGAGCCTGTGACCTACTATACTGACCCGCATCACAAGCCACACTGTAAGAGAATGTAATTAGACATTGTGTGTTAAGTGTCTTCGTCATGTTGGCTTCTACATGCAGACCAAGCCTTATAGAAACTGGCCCAGACCCATAGGAATGTGTGTACTGTAGTATAGACTGATAGTAGTAGACCGTCTCACAAAATGGCACATGTGCTTTAGAAAGTCACTTACATCTCTGCATGAGTCCTCACCAAACTGTGAGTTACTGTTTTGGCGCATTCGGAGAAAAGTGTGTTTTTTGGTTTGTTTGTTTGTTTGTTTGTTTTTTGTTTTTGTGTTCTTTTTTATTTTTGTTTCCAGTGCCAAGAGACTTGAGATTTTTAAGTATTTTACCATCGTCTGCATGTTTGCTTCTCTGTTGTTTTGTTATTTGGTTTTTGTCACCCATTGCCTACTCCATGGCTGTTTCTTCGCTTGTGCTGTCTGTTTGCTGGGAGTCCTGGCTTACCCCTTCCTCACCCTGTCATCATCTTCTTCTCCTCCTCTTCCTCTTCCTCTTCCTGAGCACAACATCTGGTTGACCACAGTGGAGTCTGGTTGACCACTGCACTTTATGCTGGCGTATGAGTCTGTCTGTGTGTGTTTGTGTGTGTGTGTGTCTGTTTCTGTGTCCGTGTCCGTGTATGTCAGTGTGTGTCTGTGTGCCAGCATTGGCTTAACAAGGAACCTTACGGATTCAATGGGAAAGAACCCATTCCAAGATGGCGTATACTTCAGTTGTCCAATTAACTGCCAGGTTTGGGGGTGAACAGGGCCAGATCTGAGCCAGTCTAGCTGACATAGTCGGTTCCCCGTCAGTCATGTGACACACACTTTATTGGTAATACTGTCTCAAGGTCACAGCTTTTGTATGTGAATATGTTTATGTGTATGTGTGACTGATTACAGCAGATTTGTCAGTGTGCAACATTGCCTGTAGAAATGGTCAGTGTGACTGCTGCAGAGATAACCAATCAGAGGTCAAAAAGTAAAGGGAGAACTGATTTAATTACACACAAGTAATTACATACAAGCTATGTGTGAACAAGTGGAGAAAATTATGTCACAGCGTATGTCTTTCTGATACAACATTCTAAAAGGGCAAAGTGCAGTCTTTCACCAGTTTTCTAAGGAAATATGTGTGACTCAAAGATCTCTTCAGGTGATGCCATAAGCTTAACATCAGTTAAGTCAAAAATGGGTGACATGCTTGTTGCCTCAGTCTTTTAATTGTTTTGTTTTTAATGATGCCTTGATATGTAAGTTTAGTTTGGCTGTTTGGTCTACTTTTTGTTTGTTTATTTTGTGAATTCTATTAAGTTTAAACTGTGAAGAGCGTATGAGCTGCCTGCTAACGGGTTGCGTCATTTAGCTTGAGGGCAGGAGTCATGGAGCATGACTGGATGCAGGAATCTGATATTGGGCTACTGGTCAAGCTAATATACAGACAATACATATTTATATGTTTCGCTTTAGATATCTGTGGCTTTTTCTGTGTGAGCTGCACATTAACAGTGGAACATTATCTGTGGTGTGGTGTGTCCTCAGAGGCGCTTAGGCATAGGCTATCAAAAGGGGTTTGAGCGGGCAACCTCTCTTTTTAGGTTTAACAATTAACAATTCTAACTACAGCTCTACAGGTTCAACCCTATGAACCTCTGTCTGATACTTTTTGATACTCTCTCTCTCTCTCTCCTTTAATCAATCTCATATTAGCCTGGGGGGTGTTCCAGCATAATGGACATTTTTATTATTGTTGTTTAGTCTCTATTTCCTTGATCTGTGAAACCTTTCGAACGTGCAAAACCAGGGATCTAATGATTATATGTAACGAAGCTAGTGATATCAAGTAAGCTGGACAGTCAGATACCACATTCTAACCTCTGCTTAATGTACAGGATTTCCCCCCCTATTTCACACAGTAAAAGCTCTTGAAATTGTGCCAAACGTTGGCCGTTGTGGAATCCTTAGTGTGTGTTTACTTTTTTTTCAGGGTCCAATGCCTGTCTCTATGCTTTTTTTTGTGAGGGAAATTTACCCATAATGCTGGAACTCCTCAGTAGTGAATATAAGGTGATGACATTATTACTCATATACCTCATCCATCACTAACAGCAAGCTAAACTGACTGGAGATCAGTGCAGCACCTTGTCATGCTGAACTCTGTTAAGGATAGAGGTGGGCGTCTTTCACTTTCGCACTCACACTCACTCACTCACTCTAATGCCGTCACTCCTCATATAAACTTTGCCAAAGGTAAGTTGACCAAGAAGCCAGAGAGAATCCTGCTGCTGGATTCTGTTTGTAATGCACACATTTTGCTTGTTCTTTTGTTTGGCTGGTTGTTTTGTTTGTTCGTTCATTTCTTCTTTCATCTCTTTGAGTTCATGAATCACACAAGTTCTGATGTGTTTCACAGTATTTCAGAGCATTTTTTTTTAATTTTATTTTTAAATGTTTCATTTGTTTTTTCATTATGGTTCTGATCAGTACTCGTGCCATGTTGTTTTAAGTAAGACAGCCATTCTCAGAAACATCTTGTTTGAGTGGGATATTGGTGGAAAGATGGTTTGTAGGAGTTGCATCAAAACAGTACTGACAAATGGAAAGATACTAATGCTGCGATACTACAAGCGTGTAACAGAAGTGCTTTAACTTAAACCAACACAGCCAGTTGGGTCGGTAAAGAAGCAGCCTAGCTGGGCCAATCGGGGTATCACAGACCTGCTCGGGTTAGGTGTCTGTGCTCATACTTGCTGGGGTCTTGGAGGGCTAATGCTAAAGGCTAAAGCTAACAAGAGTGGTGCTTCCCTACTAAACCAGCTGGGTCTCCAGACCTCATTTGACACATACACACAGACACAGACACACTCACATTCTTTTTTTCTCTCTCTCTGTCTCTTCATTTTTCTTTCTTTTTCTTTCTTTCTTTCATTCACTCACTCACACTCTTTCATATATACGCATGCACACACACATGCACACACACACACACACACACACACACACACACACACACACACACACACACACACTTTGTCCTATTCTTACAAAGGGATTTGTTGCCCTGAAGAACTTGGTATTGACACGAGACCCTTGGCTGTCCTTTCTGTGCCCATTTCAAACAGATGCTTGTGCCTGTCAGTTATCTTACTGGAGCTAAAGGCCTTTAGCCAACAGCACCATGTGACCAAGACCTCATGCAGATTAAAAAATATCAAATATAAAGCACATTTAAATGTATATCTCTACACAAACATGCATACATCTATATAAAGCAGTTAGATGCATAAGTTTTACATGATGCTCTGTTCACAGATGATACATTTCTGTAAATGACCTTGTAAAATACTGTAACTGTGTCTCTTTTTTCAAAATGCTAATGGAAAATAAAAACATGTTGAAAAAGCCTTATATATTTTGGTTGTTTTTTATTGCAGAACCCAGTTCAGAAATATTTGGGTTTTGGGCTTTGAAGGATCTTACCACCACTGTACCACAAGGGCAAGATGTTTTTGTTTATCTCAACAATCTGTCTGATATGGCTGTCTTACTTCAAATACCATTGTGTCCAAAACGTGTCAAATAGTCTTTGTAGAGATGCTTGATTTAAAAACTATTTCATTCCCTGATTTGGCCTCCCTTCTGATGCACATAGTCTAGATTTATTTGCTAACTACCAGACCACTCTGTGCTGTATATCTGAAACGTAGGCTACATAGTAACCCTAAATGAATTTCATTGACCAAGTTGGTGAAACCAATATGACTGGAACGGTCTGTCTTTTGTGCTCAAATATTAATCTCTTGTGGATCTGTTTGACCTTGTTATGTATTTAGATTGACTAACCCATGTCACTGTTTCCCTCACCATAACAGACTGTATAAGAACAAGAGTCACATGAAATTGCTCAGCCTGAAGGACTGTGATACAGCACATAGTGGTTCCAAACAGATTATGTAAAATGGAAACAAAAAAAACAAAACTGTCATGCTTAAATGACAAGGTTCATAGATAGAAAAAGAGAAATAGGATACAACAGAAAGAGCGTGCGTGCATGTGAGTAGTCCAGCTATACGACTGAGACACCCCCTTTTTGTTTTCTTGTGTTTATGTTATTTCAAACGAGATGGTAAACATATGTGGCCTCAGTCTGGCTGACTGAAAATGTCTGGCGTTTTTTGGGTGGGGGTGGAGGGGTTTAGGGTTGTTACTCTCCGCTGCTTCTGCTGCTGGAGCCCCCAATAGTTAATGGAGTCTTAATCCTATTATGAAAGCACCAGTGAGCAGTAACAATCACTCCTCAGAGATGCACAGAAACCTGATGAGCCCTAACACAGCACAGCGACAAATAACACACCAGTGAATAGTGGTCGTCTTGCACTAGGAGAGGCTCCCCCAGAGTTTGCATTGCAGTGGAACAGGGTACAGCTATGGTTGGCTATGCTGTGTTATAGAGAATATTGCTCAATGCAGCTGGGTGTTTTGGAAGATTTTAGCTTTTTTGATGGTGATGTACGTCCAGGACCATGTGCAGAAACATGAAGCAGAACAGGTGCTGGTAAAGGGACAGTATTAAGTAGTTGCAGTTGCTTTCTTCTCCAAATCAGTTAAATGTCTGCACCTTCAAGGAAAAGATGTGAGGCACCAGGTACAGAATTGAGAATCCACTAGTTCCCATCTGGTCAAAGTTACTCTGAGTCACATTCAGAATACTTTAATAGGTGTGAGGAAAAAGCACTTTTTATAACCTAGTTACCCACAGCCTGTACACATGTGTTTGAGAAAGCTGGATTTGATTTTTGGGTCAGGGGCCTCCAGTTTGTAATAAGCCCCCTTGTAGGACCACTGGTCCAGTGTCATCCCAGCCTGCTGTGTGTCAGACATATCAGTGGGTCTCAGACAAGACTGATGGGAGAACAGGCCGATTGGTGTCGGTGGTATGCAGACAGATGCCTTCTCCAACCAGCCATCCCCCTGCCTCATGGGGCTTCTGGGTAATCCTCTGGGAGGCCATGTGGCGTCCCTTGCACTCTCTCTGACATGGCCAGTATGTTTTCTCCCGCTGCCCTTGTCTCCATTTGTCTCTCCCTAAACCCTCCGTGTCATGAGGCTTTGCGAGGAAACCCCTCCCTACACACAAGCCCACTGACCTTATGTGTGGACTGGTCTTGTTAGAAACAGCCCCCCCCCCCCCCCCGCGCCCGCCGCCCCTTCCTGCAATACAAACATACCCTCTTAATCTGACTAAATCGACCCCTCCACCACCTAAAAGAACACTGCGTGTGTATGCACAAACCAGGTGTCCTCCATCTCTGTATATGATTAAAGATGTTCTATTGTGCCCTGTGCTGTGAGGATGTCAGGTTTTGATTGGATGTGTCGTGTAGACGTGTAATCCATGACGCCACAGTCCAAACAGATGCTGAGCCTCTCCCTCATGTCATGCTGCTCTCTCTTTGCTACTGACATGCAGCTCTGCTCCTCCTGCTCACCACCTCTCGTACCAATCTCCTCCGCCTCCTCCTCCTCCTCCACCACCACCACCTCTCTACCTCCTGCTATGCTACTCTCTCATTGCTACTCACACGCAGCTCTCCTCTTGTACCACTCTCCTCTTCCTTCTCCTCCTCCTCCTGCTTTTGCACCTCCTTTCATACAACTTGCCGTCTCCTTCCTGTCCTTCATCGCTCTGCCTCCTCATGCTATGCTGCTCTCTACTTGCTACTGACACGCAGCTCTCCTCCTCCTGCTGCTCCTCTCTCCTCCTGTTCCACATGCCATACTGTTCTCCTACTCCTCCTCTTTCTCTTCCTCCTCCATATCCCATACTGCTCTCTTCTTCTTTCTGCCATTCTACTCTGCTCCTTTTCTCTTCCTCCTCCTCCACATGCCGTACTGTTCTCCTCTTCTTCCTGTTTTCCTCCCATTCTACTCTCCTGTCTTTCTTCCTCTTCTCCCATTCTACTCTCCTGTCTTTCTTCCTCTTTTTTCTTTCTCCTCCATATCCCATACTGCTCTCCTCCTCTTCCTCCTGCCATTCTACTCTCCTCCTCTTTCTCTTCTGTTCTTCCTGCCATTCTACTCTCCTCTTCCTCCTCCATATCCCATACTGCATTGCTCCTCTGCTTCTCCTGCTTCTTGCTCCTACTGTCCTTCTCGTGTTCTTCATGTATTACTGCTGTGCTCTTCCTCCTGTTTCTGTAGATCCACATGGCCCCCCCACCTCCCCATTTGGGCCTGCCACAGCATTTATGTTTATGATGTCCATCAGCAACTCTCCAAAATCCCATGGTGCTTCATGCAAAATGTGGGCGAGACTCCCACCTCAGCAGTTTGACATAATATAACTAGGCTGACCAAACGTCCCCATAAAACATGTTACAACCCAGTTTGCCCTGTTTTTTTGAAGCTATAACATTTGTTTACTTCAGTGATGGAGTCCCCTCCCACCCACCCAGACACACACACACACACACACACAGAAAAAGAGACTGAACACACATTCTCTTGCATTACTGTGGATTAGGGTCTGCTGCTTGAAGAAGGTGCCATCACCCCCATCCTCCTCCTATTCCTCCTCCTCCCTCTATCTACTTCTATCTACTCTGCCTTCTGATTTTGTATGTGCCCCCCCCCCGCACATCGTCATGTGCGACGCCGCTCTTGGCTTGTCCCCGTTGTTCAAGCTGCCAGTTTGGAGCCCAGGATAGCGAGCAGATTTCCGAATGTGTTTGCACAGCATGGGGTTGCTCTGGACTCCTGGAGAGAGAGAGGGAGCAGATAGCTATAGGAACATCAGAAATAGACTAACCGAGTCCACAGATCCACTTCAACGGCACCTCGTTAACGTTTCTTTCTTTTTTTTTTTTTTTTGGGTCCTGTCTTCCAATTTTATGGCTGTGGCAAGTTGCCCACAAAAGTATATTAGTTTTTGGAATCCTCAAGTGTAAAATGTATTTAAAGGGCTGTGGCACATGCTCTTTAATTTATTTATTTAGTGTGTCACTTATTGCATGTAACCTGTGAGTTGTGACATAGATGCCCGAAATTGAGTTTGGTGCCTCCATCTGTCAGTGACTGAAAGCGTATTTAAAATGTAAAAAGCTGCAAATGTAAACAGTCTGTGGTAACTAGAAAGGCAAAAAAAATCATTTTTTTACTTCCTTTTTTTCAGTGACGCATAAACTATCTTAGCCTAAAATTAGTTTAATTGATTGGGTAACTGTTTGATGTTTATTCCTGCATCAATAATTACCATTAATAAACATTAAGGGAACTTTTATCTAGTTGATGACCAGCAGCCTTTTTGGAAAAAAATACAGTTGGCCCGCATCTGGGCCGGGACAGATTTGCCCTGGACTCCTGGGCCGTGTGCCGTGGGTGGGTGGGTGGATGGATGGACTGTGTGAGGGGCAGCTGGTCTTGGCAAGTCACATCTTAGTTGGGTTACGGCATCTGGTCCTGGGCCAAGCACCGGCCCAGCAAGCTGAGGGGTGTGTGTGGGTGTGTGTGAGGGCGTGGGTGGAGAAGGTCAAAAGAGGAGAGGAGAGCAGCTTTTCTGCCATATGAGTTCTCTACTGCTCCTTCTTTTACGCCTTCTGTTTTAATACTGCACAAACTGTTGGGATTTGTCTCTTGCCCCAGGGAAAGGGGGTGTTTGTGTGTGTGTGTGTGTGTGTGTGTGTATGGGGGGGGGGGGCATGATCATAGAAAATGAAAGGGGAAAAAAAAACAGAATGCTTCAGAGATGTCATAGAAGGCCGCACCATGAGCTACTCCACAAAAAGAGCATCAGCTTGTAATCCAGCTTTATGTTTTTTCTTTTTCTTTTTTTTTTTTTAATACATTGTCATTGTCATATTACAGAACTTACACGAGCTAAGAAGCACTGTTACAAAAGCAGCAATCATGTTTCTGCTCTTAAGATGTAGCCCCTTCCCTGCCATGCCACCCCCCCCCCCCACCCCACACACACACACACACACACACACACACAGCACAGGACAATGTTATCCCTAAAGCCTGACTGTTTTAGACATTGACATCTGCACAACAGGCTTTCTGGAGCATACTGTAGCTTTAAGGGAAAATCTTTTGTTTCTAATTTAATCAGAAAATAGATTTTTTTTAGATTTTTTTTTTGATCACATTTGTTTTACAGATTACTTGTTAAAGTGCATTTTCGTGTAACAAGAAAAACAATAGCATAGTGACAGCTTAGTGTGTTTGTAAAGTTATGAAGGAAATCTTCCTCCTTTGCTAGATGTATTTTAGCTTGGTGTACCAAACGCTTTCACATTGTTTCACTTGTGATCCCGCAGCTGCTGTTTCTTTCCTTCCTCATGGGCAGATACTCTGTGAAACTACTGAGCATGCCAGAGCCCTCTGTTCACTGATTAGTCAGCCAAAATTTTGCTGAAGGAAACCTAAGCCTTTGGAGAGATCCCTGATGCAGTACTGAAGTTAAATGCAATGTTGAGCGGAAGTACAAGGCAGCGCCAACCTGGCTAGTATTTCACAATGTATTAGACATTGCATTTAATATTTGTTTATAATAACATAGTCCCAACTGTCATTGGTGTAGCGTTCTCTTTGTACAGTGTGACCATATTTGTCTGTTTAGCGTAACTGTCTTTGTGTGTGTATGTGTGTGTGTGTTTTGCAGGTCCCACTGCTGTTTGCAGTCCTGACCAGCCTAGCGTTGAGCCCAGTACACCGGTAGCAGTTGTGACTCCGGTCCTTGCGCTGTTTGAAGACCCAGTACTCCCTGCCGCAAGTCAGCCTACGCCCGCATCCTCCTCATCCCCCTCCTCCTCAACTTCCTCAGCCAAGGAGCCCCGGGCAGGCAGACGGCAGGCTGGATCAGGCCCTTTGCCGCACCACCGCCGGCCCGACGAGTCTGACAGCGACTTTGAGTCGGACCCGCCGTCACCCAAGAGCAGCGAGGATGAGGAGGAGGTGGAGGAGAATGAAGGGCTCAATAGCGAGCCAGACGAGGCGGAACCCGATGAAACAGAACCGGAAGTGCTGGGCCAGCGACCACTTCTCATGGACTCGGACGAGGAGGACGACGGGGAAGAAGAGGAAGATTCTGATGGAGAGCAGAGGAAGGTCAAAGCTGGAGCATCAGAAGGAGGAGGAGCAGGAGGAAGCAGGTTGCCGAGAGACCAAGTCATCGGCAAGACACCAGGCCTAGCAGCATTGTCAGCATCAGCATCAGCATCAGCACCAGCACCAGCACCAGCAGTGGGTGGGGGTGTTGTGGCTGAGGGGACACTGGGTGCGGGGGTAGATGCGTTTGGCTCGGTACCATTCGTCAGCTCAGCACCGGAGAGTGCGGTGGACGTGTTCAGCTGCGCCCCATTTTCCCCTGCAGGACAGGAGCCTGACGTCTTCAGCCGGGCGCCATTCAACCGGAACCTCTCGCGTCCTCCTCCGCAAACCCCACCCATGTCCCCTAGCAACAGCCACCCTTCCCAGCTGGGCCAGGCGTTGGCGCTCGCAATCGACCCCTTTGGCTTTTCCCCTTTCCAGCCCCCCAGTCAGCACATGAGCTGCAGCAGTGAGCCGCCAAGGCAGCAGCAGTCACAACCAGAGGAGCTTCTGGTTCTGCAGGAGCTGCAGCAGCAGCCTCTCGACCAGCAGGGCGGCGCCGTGGAGCCAGATGGCGACGATGAGGAGCAACAACGGCAGAAACAGCAACAACGCAGCCTGCAGAAATTGTCGTCACGGCAACGGCGCAGCAAGCAGGAGGCAGCGTCGGGGGGCAGTGCAGACGGTTCGCCCAGGACGGGAAACGGAGGCAAACGGCACCACGGCACGCCCACAGGCGGGCGCAAGGGTGGTAAGCCCAGCTTCCGCACGCCGGAGCGCACGCGTCGACTGAGACGGGTCGGCCGCCGCGACTCACAGAGCAGCAACGAGTTCCTCAATGCCTCGGACTCCAAGGAGAACATCAGTGTGACGACAGGGCCCGGGGACGGGGCCAAGGACAAGGGGCCACCCTCGGAAGACACCTACGCCACACCCGCTCAGTTGGACCCGTTCGGGGCCAAACCCTTCCACCCTCAGGGGCAGGTGGGCGACACGACAACAGCCAATGGGAGGCCCCGGGCTGGCTCGCAGCACGGTGCCACACTAAGTGGAGTGGGAGGGAACATCATGGACGATTTTGGGGCGGTACCCTTCACAGAGCTGGTCATCTGCGGTGGACCCCCGCAGCAGCAGCAGCCGCAGCAGGTGGTGGATCTGGACCCCTTTGGGGCTGCACCCTTTCCCTCCAAGCAGTGATTTTTAACCCCATCCCTGACTTCCAATTTCAATTTTAAAATCCTAGAGTAAAATCCTTCTTCTTTACTTCTTGTCTTCCATGCGAATACACACTTAAACTGATGGTTGATGATTTTTTCAGATGCTTCAAGAAGATCCCTTGGCACGCACATAGACACACATACACACTTACACACATTCCCCCTTGCACCTGTGCTAAGAGTATTGTGCACATGTCTGCGGAGCCACGTTGCTTCCTTTGCCTCCACTGAAACAGGCCGCTGCATGAGTGATGCACGCGGCTGAGAGCAAGCCTCTGTGGTCTGAGCACTGAGACTTTGGATGCTTTTGGGACTAATCACGTCTAATGGCCGACAGGCCTGGATTTCCACTCGCTAACCCTGTGATGATGAACGTGATGATGGATACATTTAAAAAGATAAAGAAAAAAAAAGAATTAAATGGTTCCGCATTTGTAGCCTTTAGCCTCCACTTGTTTGCTGAGAAGCCTTCAATGCTGCATTTTTACTTGTGTCTGGGAAAGCACCACGCAAATGAAAAGTGAAATGTGAGATTTTAAAAAAGGGGACACATCCTGTAATCATGGACTAAATAGGATGTGATCCCTGCCTCCTATTCCCCTTGAACATACCACTTCAGCGCACGTACCTATATGCTCAGACCATTCACACAGTTGTAATAATGGGTTTATTACATGTAATACTGGGCTTATTACGACTACACCTCCTCATGGTCGATCTCTGCTGTTGTGTCCACCCACCGGCTAGTTACCAGTACAATAAGGAGACACTGTGGCTGGCCAGTAGCTAGTAGCTCTGATTAACTTAAGCCTGACAAGCTGTGGAAAAGAAACTAGTGTGGAATGTGGACCATAGGGCTATAGATTTGCAGTGAAAGCTTAAGTAGATGATGGCCTTCTGCATGGTCTACCAGTTAGGTTTAATTTCGCACCACAAAGCCTTATATGGGCATGGCTCCGCCCTGCTGCATAGTACCTCGGAAACCAACACACAAAATGGCTGCCGTTGGCCCGTCAGGTTCGATGGAATCATTTTGGTGTACGCCTTTCTCTCCATTTTGTTTGTTCGTGTACTCACACCAGGTTTTTCTATGCATATTTTTTACATTACTGAGTGCTTTTCAGAACATAGAAGCATTTTAGATGTGGTTGTTTTTTATTTCCCCTGAATACTTAAAGGGATCCTTCTTTTTCCCCTCCTTGGCTGACTGGTGGATTTTTGAGTCGAGACTTCATCACATAGAACAAACTGTATTACTGAGATGCATTCGAATAGACCAATGAGCCACGTACTAGCTACAATCATGTCTTCTGTGATGATGTAGTGATGACACATCTTACAGTAACATTACTTAGAACCAGACATTGATGGCTTTGTCATGAGACAAAAACAAAAAGCTAATTATCTGTGTTGTTCTAGTGAATCCCACATACATACACACACACACACACACTCCTCATCTGATCATGGCTACAGCACTAGCACACTATAATGTGTTTGTTGTAAGACAATAAGGGAATTTCATGATGTGCTCTAAAAGCCACGTAGTTGCATTGAGCCGTGATGAGGCTGGGGGGTGTTTACCACTGCCCGCTCAGCTGAACAATGCCCCTTCCACAATGCAACACCTGCTGTGACAACATCATGCCGTTTGGTTTCGTGTCAGACGTGTTCAGATGCATCACGAAACAGCCGCTCCAAACAGGGACCCGGTATTGGAGTGGAATTTCCCTGGTTCTGGGTCCAGTCCGGCACAGATCTGTTCGAGACCCAGCTGGGGGCGGTTTATGCTAAGTATGTGGTTTAGCAACAATTTGACTACAAGTAAGTGGGAAACCCCCTAGTAGAAGAGCCCTGCTGCTTCATCCAGCTAGCAAAAAGCTATAGGCTCTTCTCTTAGGAGGCTTGCCATTTATTCTGTCTAAATCCCAATGGCCCCCATAGCCCTAAGTCCTGAACCCATAAAGAAACTGGCATGAATCTGTCCACATGTCAGTAAGTGTTTGAGGGCTCAGGGCTTGGGAGGAGACATTGTGATTCAGCCTCTTGTCTGGTAGTGTTTCTAAATCAAGTACTGGAAATGCCCCTCTGGTCACTGGCACTTATTTCACTCTGCCCTGACTCCAGTTCTTACAGCCATGGGCCATCTCTCCTCAACCAAGGGACATTTTTTATAAGTACCTTTTTTTTCCATGTCATTCACCCAACCTAATCATTTTTTTGTCATTGTGTGTGATATTTATCATGCTGTATTGCTTTCTAACAATGCAATAAAATGTTGGTTTCACTCAGTTTTGCATGCATGACCTTGACTTCTATAAAGTCTTTTGATGACATGTTTAGTAGACCCCTTTTCTTCTCGACTTGGTGAACCTGGACCAACCCGAGATCAAATCTGACTTTGCTCTACTGACCTTTCTGGAGTGAAAATCTTTGCAGCCAATTTACCAAAAAAAAAAAACTCCACCTGCATTCTCTTTCTTTCTCTTCCTCTCATTCTTTATCTATCCCTCTCTTTCTCTCCCTTTCCATCACTCTTGCCCTCTCCCTCCCTTTGTTCATTCCTCATAGATGGATAGATATACTTCATTTATCCAGAAGGAAATTAACAAAATATTTACAAACTCAGGACATCAGTCAGCAAAAGCTTAAAATGGCAGACACCACCACAAATCCTTACAAAGATTTCCTTTTTTTTATTTGCTTGAACCCATTCAAGTTAGTGAGTGCCAAACTGGTACAAGTCGGTATAGAAAAAAAAAACCACTACTACCACTACCTTCTAGGCCTATGGATTGTAGGCCTTCATAGGCATCCTAGTCCATTCATTGTACAACTATTGTCTGCGATAGTACATTCTCAAAGCAATAATTTTGTTTAATTCTGTGTCTTAATTCACTACCTCCTTTCAATACTATGGTACTCAGCTGTGTTTTTAGAATTGGAGGCAGTGACTGGTTCATTGTGGGTTCAAGAACGCCAAGGGTGCAGCCTGATGATGATGATGATTATTATTATTATTATTAAGTAATAAAACCTTTCCCCAGCCTCTAATGCTTCAGTGTATAGAATACCAGACTAAAATGGTATGACTTGATTACAACAAAACCATAACAAATAACATAATACTAAATAGTATCACTCAGAACATAGAGCAGTAGACCAGTCCTGCTAGTGATATGATTGAGAGGATCTCTCTCACTGACAACTGCAAGTTCAAGGGTACATTTTTAAAACATAAATGGGTAGCCATGTTCAACCAGGTTTAACACACACACTCATTTTAAATACAAAATACTTTCAGAGTCTTAGAACAGATAACATACTGATCCATCAAATAAATGAATGATGTGAATTCAAATACTTATAAGTCCTAAAGAATACATTACCACCATAACGTATGCAGTCAGACAGCCAAACCTTACATAAAGGCTGCCTTTACAAGACCCTAAAGTGTGTTAGTGACAGTAGTATAGTTGTATTAATTGCCTATGTTTATGTTCGCTAAGGACAACAAATTGATCAACAAAGACAACAATTACAGATGTTCACTGTGACTGATTAACAATCTGACAGAAAAATACTAAAAACTGAGATTCAACCACAAAGACAAACACTAACAGAGCATGGTTCACTCACAGACATGTAGAATCCCCATGCTTGTGCCTTGACAATGAAACAACTAGTAGTTTAGTAACTACCATCATCCATTGCCGTGGAAGGGTGTCAATTTGACAGGTTGTGCTCAGCAGTCAACTTGCAGTCTTTGGTCAAACCACCATGAATTTGAGGTTAACGCATTTATCGTGCTGTACCGATTTCTGCTCCAGGCACAGGATTTGTAACAGCATCCAGAATGGGCTACTTACTGAAGACATTCCTCAATGTGAAAGAACAGCATAGGTGTAGCCTGTACTACTCAGAAATGGCAGTGTCACAGGACAGAAAGTTCTGCCTGGCACGAAGAGAACATTCGAAAGAAGACTGAGGAGTAGGGAGTTGTTAGAGGATCAGGTTCTGACTGAAGTGAAGACGCGAATGGTCGTATGGTACCACATAAAGACCAGCACAACATGGTCTTCTAAGAAACGACACAAAGCAAAACTCTCCCAATTGGTCCTCAGCGATATGAACAGAAGGAGGCAGTAAGTGCAAGACAGCAACAACTTAAACAGTCTGACTGCTACAAAAATGAATGATTACACTGAGCCGATGCTAATTATGTCAAATTTATAATGCTCTCGCTCACACAGCAGGTCCTTACACCTCTCAGTAAATCTGCAGGGACTGGCTCACAAGGCACTTCTGTTTAGTGTGGTGTGATTGTATGAAGCAAGTTGTAACAGTTAACACTCTGGCTCAAAAGACTCTGATACAAATTTGGGACTTTGAAGTTAAAAAAAAAAAGTTCATCCCTCCTGTCAGAGGTGAGGTGAGGCTTGTGTTGACAACCTCATCAGTAGGAGACAGACAGTGGTGCGTGCCTAGACGTGCAGTGTGTGATCGGGGCAGGGGTGGCTGTGTCTGTAGTTGGTGATGAAGAGCACGGACTGGTGCCACCAGTAGAACATCAGAACCACCAGCATGTGCCACAGCTGGTGACTGGCACCCAGGTAGTTCAGCTGGCCTGTGGGTGGACACACACACTTACATCTCATACATGGTAAAACCTAAAGGCTTGGTGCACTTTCTTGACAATAGACTATGTATAGAGCCTGAACCATATATTTAGAGAGTTTAGAGATTTAAAATGGTATGTCACACATTTACATTTATGCATTAAGCAGACACTTTTATCCAAAGCGACTTACATTTGTCAACTATCTATTGTTTAGGGTCAGATGTCCTAGAGCAACTTAGGGTTAAGTGCCTTGCTCAGGGGCACAACAGTGGCAGCGGGGATTCGAACCCACAACTTTTCAGGCTACTTGCATGGAAGCAGCGTTCTGAGTGAGAAGTGAGATCTCTCACTGCTCAGCTCCACTCACATGCTCTGACAGCTACCAATAAAGGTAGTTACAATAAGATACACAATTTACAGCCAAATAACAGTGAATTGTAGGTACTGTCTGCTGATGGCTAAGGTGAGTGAGAATCTCACCTGGGAAGTACCGCTCCGGAACCTTGGACACATAGAATAGGAAGGCGGCAGCAGCGATCACATACATCACAAGAACACGAGGAACAAATGCCTGTAAGAGAGAGGACATCATTAAGGCCAATGCACATCTATGTTTCTTCACATTGGTATGTCAAACTCACATACCATGTCCAAAATATATACCAAAATTACAATGTATGGAGAGTGAATGTCTATACCAGGTATGTGTGTGTGTGTGTGTGTGTATGCACCCCCTTTACCACAGAGGGCTCTGTTACCTGGACAACATCGGAGTTGATGCCCCCACTGAGCCACACCCAGTGCATAGTGGGAATGAGGCCGTACCCGGCGACGGAGCAGAAGATGGCTGAGCGGATCCTCTGCCACTGCTTGCTGAGGTACAGTGGGTGGATCTGGGCCAGAAACACAGCCAGCGTCATGGCTAACACCGCAACCAAATACACCTGCCGCCAGTACTGGAGAGAGCAACACACACACGAACAGCATATCCTGTCAAAATCACAATCATGTATACAAGTCTGTCTCTATTGCTTGAAAAAGGAACACACTCCAATACAAGCAACATCAATATCTAGAACACTAGCAATGTATAAAATAACCAACACAATGTCAGTCCTTTACCATAAGAGCTCTTAACATCAGAGCTTCAAACATCAACATTGCCAACACTTTTCATTGTCCATAACCCCTCTATCATGTTTCCACTAACTGGGCAGCACTGAATATTGACAAGGGACATAAATGTCAATTCTCCCATTGGCATACCAGGCAAGACTGATTTTTGTATTTCCTGGAGGTACCCCTACAGTTGCAATTTTTTTGAAAAATTAGCAAGACCATTGTACACTCACCAATCCATTTGAATTTACTTGCAAACCAAAGAATAGGATGATTTTCGTGCATTACTTTGACTGACAAACCGGTAATAAATGAGATTTCGATTTCATTTACTTTCATGAAATCCTCGACCTGGTGTTTCAGATACTGCAAGTGTAGTACATGTGGAACCTATGCTAAAGGCCAGCCTTCATTCACCTCATAATGACCCATTTAATAAATGAAGCTGATAAATTGCCTTGTGTGCCTTTACAGCAATATGACATATATTTCACTGAGACTGCAAATTAAAAAAAAAAAGGCAGCAGTGATCTCTGTTTCACTCCCTTCAACCCTCTGTTTCCCTCCATCCCTCCTCCTCTCCTTTCCTCTGGGGACTTGGCAGATTGAGTCGTCACCCAGCATCCGAAGCTAAACGCTTGGCGTGGGCAGCGCAGCGATGCTGGCCCCATCCCGCGGGTGATGGCGGTGGGGAGAGGAGTGAAGTGGCATGCCACAGACGCCCAGATGGAGAGTGAGAGAGAGAGATGGAGAGAGAGAGACAAGCAAGAGAGATTAAAGTGAAAAGGAAATATGGAAGAGGGGGAGTGTGAGAAAGCAGAGGGGGAGGATGGATGAATTGGATGGATGGATGGACAGATTGAGACCGAAATCATGAGAGAGACAAGAATAGCGGAATAGCGGCAGATACCGATAAGGAAGAGTGGCTGAAAGGTCTAGAAGATGAGATGAAACATGAATGGGAGAGGAAAGGAGGGAGCCAGACAGAGAGAAAAGAGAGAGCACATAGCCTCAAGGCTAATGGCGAGCTCTAGATATCTGTTCAGCACACAAACCATGCCAACATGAGATGAGACTTTAATCACTAAATCTTTTACGCGTTTACGCTCATGAGGAGACATGAGGTACAGTCATGTCCAGAATACAGGCCGCACTGCACGTCAGTGTTTTATGCAAACTAAAGTAAACCTATAAATAAAATCAAAATAAAATGGTGTATTGACCATGCCCATGTATTAACTGCAGTTCACTAAATATACTTTTTGGATCAGTATCAGATCCGGATTTCCTTAGTATGAATTATTTCTATCAAATGATGAAAAGAAGTGCATTCCCATGTATGGCTCTCCCCCCATCAGTCTCTTAGATGAAGACAGTTTGCAAAATGAATGCATAAACACTGGTTAATAATCTAGAAATTACGGTACTTCAATTTACAAATTGAAAGCCAACATAACTTTAACTTCACAAAAACTAAGTAATACTAAGTAATACTTAGAAGAAGAAAATCTATTGAAGTTTTTCCCCCTACATTTGTTAAACTTTCTCATTCTCAACTGGGGTCTTTCTTTCTTTTTTTTTTTTAAACCAGCAGTGCCAAAGCACTCTCTTGCTTCCTTGTTTGGACTGAGAGGCAGCAATTTCACTTAAGTCTCAGGAGCTTCCTTCTCACAAAGAGAAAGAAAAAATGGCCGCCTGGGGCCCAAATTCATCCAAACCTCTCAGAGTGGGAGTTCACTTCTGCTACTCTCACACTTCCCAACAAGTTTATTTAGCACTGTTGCACGCCAACTAAACTACTTTACTTAGGTCACTAAATGCTTTGCTTCCTGATCTTCACTTGCATCTCTGGCACGCAAATTGTGCACACTCCCCCTTGGTTCAAATCTACCGCCGTTTGGCCTTTTCCTTGCTTCCCTGCTGTCATTCAACATGTCTGTCAGCTCTTTTAAAATTCCATATTATGAAGCATCTACCACTGTCATTGTGGTGCTTGTATTCTGCGAATAATATCAAAGAGAAACTCTTTCATCCCTGGACAAAGCTTTTCGAAATCTTCTCAAGGACTTAAGACTAGGCCTCTGTAGGCTACTTTGCGCATACTGAACTCCGTAGTGACTTGTATACTTTACGTTACCTTAGAAAAAAAAGGGAGCAAAGACTCCATTTACCGCAAGTTAGGCAGTAGTTGTTGACAGAGCTAACACAGTTTGGCCACTTGAGGTTACCACGCCAACAGACGGCGGAACCACATTCACACCAGAATGCCACATCTCCCCCTGGAATAAATGCATTCCGCCCGCAGTAGTGGGCTCCCCTCTAAATTGTGTGTGTGTGTGTGTGTGTGTGTGTGTGTGTGTGTGTGTGTCCACCAGTGTACAGTTCAGCATATTTTGTGTTTGCGTCTGTAAACATATGCGTGTATGTGCTTGTGTGCTTGAGGGATACTGATATAGTATGATGGTGTGGTCGTGTGTGTGTGTGTGTGTGTGTGTGTGTGTGTGTGTAGCACAGGTAGCATATGCCCCAAGCAAAGTCAGGCAGCCATCTGCTGGGTCAGCCCACTGTGGGAGAGTGCTGCTCAGGCCAACCAATAAATCTAGGCCTGTCAATGTTGCACCACACATGCACACACACGCATCTCTAAAAACACAATTAGTAACACACATCCATCTGTAAACACAAACACACACACACTCTATGATCACTGGGAGACATTTTCTCTTTCTCTCTTTCCAATACACCACGCACACATAATCTGTGCTTGCCATCGCAGACACTAAATACACTCAATTTTAACCTTTAACACTTCAACATGTTTGGAAAATTCAGAAGAGTTTGTCAACACTCACACATAACTTGACCATATAAATAATATTAGGTAAGCAAACAAACAACCATATAAATAAATAGGTGACATTGAAAACATTCTTTTAAAGCTGGGGGCTTTCTCTGTGTTTATAAAGGCTGCTCACACTTCATGGATATAGGGGGAGAAATGAGAATAAAACCTACATTGTGGCAGTAGAAAGCATAGAAGACCCCAGGCACATAGCAGCCCAGGATGCCGATAGAGATTCCAGCATAGTCTAGCGCCATCCAGCGACGACTGGTCTTCTCTGAGCGATGGCAACAAAACAGGTGGTAGCCCACCGAACACAGCATGCACACCTGTGACGACCACACACACACACAGTATACACTCACTGTAACCCAGGCATGAGTCATAGATTATCAATAATATAAACACAAAGACCATGCACAAACACATAAAGATACAAATGAATCCACGAACACACAATCATAGGTCACCTGCACAATATGCAGACATAAACATCACTCTCACACACACACACACACACCTGGAAGCAGAAGAGACCAATGGTGTGGATGACGTAGTCCTCCCGGGAGGCGTTGGTGGCGGGCAGTATAGTGGTCATGTCATGCAACGCCAGTGTCAAAAACATCAGGAAGCCCAGCAGGTGGCTCCAGACGTTCACTGTCTCATTGGACAGGATGAAGAGGCTGAGGACGAGGAGGTGGAAGGTCACAATCCTCACTTTACACTGAGCGCCAAAAGCTTCCCACTCACATTTGTTCTAAACTATCCTTGATTCTACTCTCAGTAAAAGGTGGTATACCAGCAGGTGATGTGTGTTGCATTTGGTGAATACTAATTTAACATTTGATTGCACTTCAAACCCCAGATATACCTAGATCCTTCTGGCTAGGCAAGCCATGGAAGAAAAACATGCTCATAATAGCAAATCATGGAGACACTGTTAATATCTATAATGTAAATTACATGAAATTACGACTCATTTTGTGTAGGGGCTGTATTTGATACCAACTAGTGTTGTTATCTTTGCCAACGACAAACCGCTCATGAAGGCGCATTCAATAGATTGAGATCCACGCCCACCTTTTAATGCAAAGCCTAGACGTCAGGTAGGCTCGGTAGCCGTCAGTGATGTAGGGATTCTCCCTCAGGAAGCCAGGTATCTGCTCGTAGGTGTATAACCGTATGCCTCTGGGTACCAGGACCGGCCAGTACTGGTAGCTTCCCAGCTCAATGTACTGCGCACTCTTGAGCAGTTTTTGAGGCATGGCTAGAGCATCTCACAGACACACCGTAAATACTGGCTGCATGACAAAGAGAGAATAATCAACAGTTGTCTGGGCAAAGGCTATTCACTCAAGGCTATTGACTAACTGTATGACGACATCGTTAAGGTAGAAAATTAATGGAAATCTACGAGCTAATAAGCGATGTCAGTTCACTTTTAAATTATCATGAAATCCCGCTGTTATGAAACCATTTGCCAATCAAGATAACTGTTATGACAGTTGTCTTGCTAACGTTTTCCGGATGTTTAGTCATCCATCATGCTGCTCATACCATTAACAGTTAAAACAAATTGAACACTGAGCGCTTTTATTCTCTCTGGATATAACTTGGCTTTAGCTGAATAAGCTAGTATATCCAGTTTGTTAGCTGATCAGCTAGTGAATCTATAACGTTACGTCAATTACAACAGTCCCACCCAACTGATCAATAGTTGACATTACATACCTAACTTAAATATTATGCTATCAAACAGAAATATGTGATTTAGTTTAGTATTAGGGTCAGGTGGCAGCGGTACCTGTAAGTTAACTTCCTAAATTAGCCAGCTAACAAATAGCTTGCTAAGCTAGTGACTTCGACAACTAACGTTACTGAATATTGCAAGTTCATTCATTACCATCGTTACCTTGGAACTCAGTGTGATCGCAAAGCATGCCATGGAGCAGCTCATGTGAATTCAGATAACTCTTTCATAGTCGTGAGTTATTTCGTTGTTTGTTTTCCCATAGTTGCTCTTCCTAAACCCTTTAAGACGGGCTAGCTAAGATTGGGGTTTAGGTATGCAGATAAACTGAAGAAAACAGATAGCCAAACTGCGAGGCCAACAGGGCAGCCTGCCTGTAAATGCACAAGGACCAGTAGTAAGCTTGTTAAATTGCCTGAACAGAATATCCAAAAAGGAGAACAAGTAAAACCAGAAAATGGCAATCGACCTGTTGTAACATTTTGGTCTAAAATGTAACCCACAAGTAAGTTAACCCAAGCCTTTGTTAAACTTGTCTCATAGCCTTGGATATCTCATACTTTAAGAATGTTCAAGGTCTTTTTTGAGTCTTTATCATCATCTTTATCATTAAAAATAGGCTATTCAATAGCCTATGCCTTCCCTCAAAAAAAGAAGAAGAAAAAAAGGGTTATTCAATAAACATTCCATAATGCAAGATGCCCCAAAATAACCTATTTCTCTGTAATGAATCCAGTGGCTGAAAATCTGAAAGTCAGAGAGACCCCACAAGACTCAGAAGAACTCAACTCACCCAAGGCAAGGACCTCTCTGAATGTTCTTCCCACCAGTGTCTACAGCACTTTGAGTTTGTTTTCACTTGAGTGGGCGACAGCATGTTGCTGTGAGATAATATCACAAATTGTCACAATTCTTACACAGATAAACGTTTGTGGCAGACTGCTGTCAACACGCTTTTCTCCCAGTGTGGCATTCCGGCAGCATCTCAGGTGCAGACTCTTGTGATACTCCCTGTGGGGCTCAATCACACTTCGTCCTCGATTTTTACACCCCTAGATAATTGCATTGCTCAGGAGCTGGAGTGAGTTCTTCATTAGCACGTCTAATTCACCTTTCAGCACTGTGCTCGTCAACAAGCTGTCAACTCCAAAGCCACACTTTTTTTGTCTTTATCTCCATCTCTGCTTGACAAAAATGTCATGATAGAATATATTCACTCTCTCTTGTGTTTTTTTCAGTTTCTCTCTCTACTTTTTCTCTCTTGCTCTCTGATTCTATTTATTGTTTTATTTTTATCTGCCACATCTATTTTTCGCATGGGGAAAAATGTATTAACTGACTTACATGCCTGTACACATACAACAGACAGTGACATGTGGGCTCTGAATCGCAGTCTGGCCAGAGCAAGGCCCTTTGTGCGCACTGAAGGGGCCTCAGCTGGATGGGATGCGGCTGCCTGTCCATCTGGTGATGCTGGCGTCCGGGTGAAGAGGACCAGACATCAGGGCCAGCAAGCAACTCCACTGGAGTCTGCAAGCCGTCGGAGGGGACGGGGCAACAGTGACTCTCACAGTGTGTTTTCAAAGCGGCCTGGCGCTTTCTCCCGTGCTCTGGCCACCTTTGGCCTGATGCATTGTGACAAGCTACTGCACTAGCCTATTTTTAAACTCTCCACACTTTGCCAGCTTGCCCTTGTTTCTTTCTGTTAATGTGGGAAAATGGGACACAGTGTAGTTGCTGAAGCCTTAAGGTGCAATATGCAACTACTTGGCACTATTAGTGGTCAGTCAATTAGTTTTGCCTGAGTGGTAGGTCACATGTTAGTACTCATGTTAGCACTTCTATGCTGCAGAGAAGAGAGGCTTTTTTATGTCCTTCTGTACATCCTTTGCTGTGGTTCTTGCTACATGCTGCTGAGATGCATTCTGCCTCCACTGTTTCTAATGTTCTACACTTAAAATGAATCAGACTTATTATCATATACCATTACAGGATCTTATTCACAAAGTAATGGCTTCTATCATTGCCATGAAATCACGGATCCATCCTTTGATATTACCTTCAGCAACTTGTGGCATTAATTACCAGTGGGTCTATACATGAGAAATGGCAACAGCAGGGCCTCTGGTGTGGACAGCATCCTGTCCCACTCAGGGCACTGGCTAACAGCCTGTGGAGCACAGCTTGTGTAGCCTGGTGCCACCAGGTGTCACCTCCTTGTTCAAGCCAGTGCCTCTGCAGAGATGGCATCCATTTGGGCCCCAGACAGTGTCCACTCAGAGAGACGTTCAATACGGAGGTGACAGGGCTCGTGTGGCGGCACGCTGCTGATGCATGCTGGGTAACAGCAGGCTGTGTCAGCTCTCTACTGACCCCTTCTCTTCCTCTTCTGTCTGTCTCTCTCTCTCTCTCTCTCTCTCTCTCTTTCTTTGAGTCCCTTTGTTTTGTCTCTCTCCACCTCTGTTTTTTTCCTTGTCTCTCTCTTATCATTTTTCATCTTTTCCTTTCCTCCGGTACTCTCTCCTTTAAAAATCATGTTTCCCTCTTTTGTTCCATCTATCCATCCCTCCCCCCCCTTTTTATTTATAGCCTGCGCCATGAGACATCTGCTGCTGACGGGGCCTTGTCTGCCATGTCCACACAGAGGGAGTCTGTCAGGAGTGTTTGTGTATGTGTGTGTGGCAGGACACATGCCGAACTATGGCTGCATGGGGTGTCCTCTCCCATTGCCTCTCCCCATTGCTGATGCACTGCGGTTGAGGACCCACCGGACACAGACAAGGGCCAGACCTCCTCTCCACACTCACCCCGACTCCTCCTCCTCCTTCTCAGATCACCACCACCGTGGAGGCCTAGACATTCACTCGATGTGAGGGCTGCGACTTGTTTTGTGTCTGTTGTCTGGGCAGCTCTGGTCGACTCTGGTCAACTTGCTATTTCTGGGCGGCAGAAGCAAGGATGGCGGGGTGTAGTGGGTTGACATTCAGAAAGCGGCTAAAGCCATCTGATGCAGTCCGCTTCAATTACCCTTCCCTCTATCACTTTCTAGTGGCCAGACGTAGCTCACAGCGAAGGGGAGCGATTTGTTTTGTTTCTATTTTTTTCCTGCTGTAGAAACAAAAGATGCATGGAGGAGACAAAGAGAGAGAAAGAGAGAGCAAAATAGAACGAGAGAAACAAAGAGAAAAAAGCACAAGAGAGCACAGTGAATGACATCTTGCAGAGCACCTTTTGCATTTTCTCACTTTATCTTACTTTATCACTTCTGAAGATTCACTGTGTCCCACTAAAATTCTGTTTGAACAATTAGACTGTAGAGTTCTTCCATTCTCTTTAGCTTAACAATTTAAGATCTAAGAAATCACATTTTCTTCTTCATCTTCCTTGAACGTACCATATTTTGAACACAGGATGAACAGTGTCTGCATACACAGGACTCTTGTAATTGATGTTGCAGTGTCCTAACATGCATGTTGCCATGTGTACCGATGCCTGCACCTCCATAGCTCTTGCTGTAATGGAGGGCACCACACTGGACCTTCTCTGAATAGGCAGAAATACCATATATATGCATACACTGAGTTGTCTCTCTGAATTTGAATATTGTACATGATAATACAACTCTCAACATGACAGGCCTAATGTTTGTTTTTCTGGGTCTGCTATTCAGACAGATGATTAGGCCTTTACACACATTGTCCACACTACGCATTGCTATGCAGATGTTGACCAATAAAAAAAAAAAAATGAGGACACAAGTCTCTGTCAGGGATTTGCATCATCTTCCCTTTGGTCTTATCTCCACATTTAGAAGTTTCATCTGCACAACAATATTGAGTGAAATCAAATTGCATGATAATCTTGTGCCATTTCCCAACTTGCTTCCTCCACCAGCTTCTGTGTCTTCGATGACATCTGGGCTCTTCTTCTTACAGTTCCCCAGGGGTCGAAGAAAAGGGAAAACAATTTCCACAATAAGCGAGAGATTAGCAGCTCCAGTGTGATTGTCGTGTGATGATGAGCATCCAAGGGGAACAAGCTTAATGTATTGTAATATTAACAATTGTTTGGAGTGTGTCATTTCTTGCCAGGGCGGATAAGGAGCGAGGTAAGACCTCATTTATGGATAAAATCGTAAGCCTTGTGGCCTCTTGAATAGGCACCAGACTAAGCTAAGCCTCTAGGGTGACCCTACGAAGTCTCTCCAACAATGACCAATAAGCCTTTCATTAGCGCACTGATTGTAGATTATTCATGCATATTGCTCTTT
The DNA here is from genome assembly GCA_027481765.1 of Tenualosa thibaudeaui. Lineage (NCBI taxonomy): Eukaryota > Metazoa > Chordata > Actinopteri > Clupeiformes > Clupeidae > Tenualosa > Tenualosa thibaudeaui. Next base: position 233,085 of record JAIFZK010000205.1, read on the forward strand.
TACAAGTTATCCTCTCTCTTTTCCTTTTTTTTTTCTTTCTTTGTATTTAGAACTCCTTGGAAATTGAATTTAATATCCTCAAAGGGCCAAAGCTGTTTTAAGATAAACATGAAGTTATCAATCCTCACAGAAAAAAACATTTGAAAAGAAAGAAAGCAGTAGGACTTTTTGGGTGGACAGCAGACAGAGTCCGGTTTCCCAATAACATTTACTCTTAGCGCACTAAGAAGAAAAGAAATGTCTTACCAAAGTTGTTTATTTTTCTATGTGTGTTCCCAGAACTATCTATTCTGAGTCTTCTAAACTAAGTTGTTCTTAACTATCTCTTTTGAGGCTGAATCGGTTCTCGCATCAATTGTTGTCATTTGTGCCTTTTTAAGCTTGCTTGAAATTTGTTTTAGGGGCATGAAAGTGCAGGTATCAACAAGAAATATGCAAGTGAAAATATAATGAGTGCATCAATATGACATGTTAGTATTTAGGTGACATGTTTTCATTTTAGAGGTATTGAAAAACAAAGCAAATTCATTTATTTTAGCATTTTTTGCTACATATAAAATCAAGCACAAAATGCAGCGCAACCATATCAGATCTATGGCAGTAAGTGAGTCTTGACCAACATGACATTTTTTAAAGCTGTAAAACATGTGTTTAAGCTAAAAACTGTGTTAAGGTAAAGCTAAAGAGTGGTCCTAAGATTACTCTTATGAAAGTATGACTTTCACAGAAGATATTGAAGTTATACTTATGAACATGTCGGGAATCATGTCATAACCTTAAGGTAGAGGTTAAGGTATAACTTAAGAACAACCTAGCGTTAAGAAGGATTTGGTAAACCAGCCCCAGACTAGATTTCAGTGCTTTAGTGGTTGACATTGTCATCTGTTATCTGTAATACATATAGACATGAAGCAAGTCAGTAGTAGTTTGTGTACATGTTCAATCTTCAGGCGCTTCACTGAAATATATACACAACAGTGAATTGCATATCGGTTGCTAAATTGTTCTGAAGTTCTTGTTAGCCTATATTCTTTGAGCAGTTTGTGCTTGTGCACATCCAGACTGTGTTTCTGCAATTGACCTGTAGGTGTCAGCCTTTATACATGTAAGTTCACCAAACAGATGGCGCCTTCGCCAAACTGATGTCTTAGTAGGTTCTCCAAGGTCCTCCCATGTCTCGACACCATCATCAGTATCACCTGTTATCCACTAATCTCAGGTAAGTCATTACTTTATTATATTAGTTAAGTTACGTTTAAGTTACAGTACACAGAACAGTTACAGTATAGTTAAATGTGCAACCATGGGAGAATGACTAGAATGAATGAATGAATGAGGGCCTAATTGATTAAGCGATCAGTTGTTATGAGTAGCCAAGTAAGAACTAAATATGGAGTATTTACAGGTACAGATTATTTATACATAATCATTTGCAATCATAGTCCCATTTTTAATACTTGTATTTATTTGATTTAGTCTTTTGATATTAACTGTAGTATAAAATTCATTCAACATGTAAGAATGTGCTTTTCACTGGGAAGAGGTGGCTGTATATGCAATTAGCTGATGGAGAGAGGAAAAGCAAGCTCTGCATTAGGCAATAATGTAGTAGGTTGACTACACTCCCACTAGATGGTACTATGGCAACTGAGTCTGCTGAGCTCAGCTCTGGTCTGTGTGTGTGTGTGTGTGTGTGTGTGTGACCTCAGCAGCATTCCCTTTGGCTCTGCTCATCTGCACAGAATGTCTTGTAAAGGGCCAATAACCAGTCAGACCTGAGCGCTCTCTCTGTTATGTGTGTGTGTGTGTGTGTGTTTAAGAGAGAGAGAGAGAGAGAGAGAGATTCCAATGGTAATTTTGCACTGTGTGAGTGAATGTATTGTGTGTCTGTGTGTGTGTGTGTGTGTGTGTGTGAGAGAGAGAGAGAGAGAGAGGAAGAGCATGAGTTAGAATGAAATTAAATAAAAATCTCTTCTCTATTGACTATAAACAAAATTAAGAGTAAATGCTTGGGTCTCCGTTGCCTTATTCAAAATACTTTTTAAATGCAGCAATCACCTTCATGATTTTAAATGCAGTAATCACCTTCATTAATCCATTCCAGGTCACACCAGGCAAACACAAAACAAACAATTCCAGTCAAACAGATTTATTTTTTGCTAAATTTAGTTTGGTGAGGATTAACATACCACTCTTTCTCTACGTCTACAACTAAAGGTAATATTCTTTGAGCTGCCTTTGCCGTGTGTCCACAGTCAGACCTAGGATGATTAAGGGAGATTGCCTGCAAGTCATAGCTCGGTCCAAGGCCCTCCAAGAGGAAGGGGAGGGAGTTCTCACGGCAGGGCCTCAGCATACATATATATATTCCTGGGGAGTTGGGGGGAAGAGGGTGGCTCCGACCGTGAACCCTCCCTCCTCGCCCCTGGAGTGCCCAGGGTCTTGAGGCTGCCTGTCTGCAAGGTTGGCACTAATTCAGCCAGGCCCAACACTTGCCAGTCAGACGAACAAGACCCAGGGCAGTGAACCCGTCCTGTCCCTGACTTACTGTACCTTAGACAGAGAGGGGGATAGAAAGAGAGAAGGATGGAGTGAATGAGAGAAAGAGTGAGAGAATGAAGCCATAAGAGAAAAGGAGTTATGAGACTGGGATAGACAGATGAAGAAAGAAGTTCGCAAAGGGAAAGAGATGGAAGTAACTAGAAAAACTGTGACACTAATAGACTGGTAGAGGTGGACTGAGAGAAAAGCTCAGAGTGAATAATATGTATTTATACATAGTGGAAGAGAGAGAGAGGGAGGGAGAGAGGAAAAGAGAGAAAGATAGATCGAGAGAGAGATAGAGGGGTGGAGAGGGGGTGTGTTGAGGGGCGGGGAGCTGGATGGAGTGTGTCTCAAGGTCAGAGCCATATCCGTGAATTGGGGTGGAGGAGGACTAATGAGATTTTCATTCTCTTTGCCCTGCACCGGTGGCATCACCTTGCCTCTCTGTCAATCTTCACACACACATACACACACACACACACACACACACACACACACACACACACACACACACACACACACACACACACACACACACCTTTCATCGCCACCCTTCAAGCAGAACAGAATAAAGAAAAAAAGATTGGGGAAAAATGGACAGAAATGACAGGAGAGGTGAAAGAGTGGTGAGAATGAGAGCGGGAGAGAGAGAGAGAGAGAGAAAAATCCTGTTTATTTTTTTAACAGGACTGTTAATCTATTTGGACTGGGCATAATAGAACATTTGCATGGCGGCCCCTCAGAGGTGTCAGTGATAACCACGGGGTTGTGACATCCCCCCCTAAATGTGCTGAGCTTTCTCCTCGTTCTCATCAAACACAGAGATCTTTATGGACTGTATCATATTGTGCAGTAATGTGCTTTATTGTCCACAGAATAAGCTTTTCTTTAAGGTAATTGGAAAGCTGGAAACGACGGCTATCGCCTGATTTTTAAATACATTATTTCTGAAATGTGGCTTGTGTAATGACCCTGTCGGTGTAAAATGTGAGATTTATCTTGGCAGGGAAAATTGATCCATTTCACCTTTGTCTAATGGAAATTTTTATCGGGGGGTTATCTGTTTATGTAAATGAGCGAGAGCCTCTGAAACAGGGGAATAAAAGGAACTTGAGGGTGCAGTTAATCTGCCTCTCGACATGTCAGTCAGGATACACTCGCTCCCTCTCTTTCTATCTCCCCCCGTGTCTGTGTGTGTGTGTGTGTGTGTGTGTGTGTTCTGGTAATGAAAAGCTTTAGAGAAACATGAAGAGGTGTGGGGCCATTTTGAGTCCACTTTACCATGACAGAACAGGAAATGCTTTTCTGCTGCTATACTCGAAACTTGTTCTAAAAAGCACCAACAGAAATAATATATCAACTCACAGTAACAAACAACAACTGCTAAAAATACTGTACCATCAACTACAAAGTCTTGAGTTAAAAAAAATGATTCTGTGGATTCTGAGTAATATTGGATTCATTGATATTTATTGAGTAGCATTTTGGATTTAAATGCCTATATTGTCCCCATGATTCAGGTGACAGACTCCACTCCTATGTACAAAGGCCATTTGGTTGCCATGTGATCTACACAGTGGTTTCTGTTTGTTGTGTCTGCAACACAGCACAACACAACCCATCATTTTCTCCACAATGCTTCTCATGTGTTGCCTGTCTACTCCTGACAGGCCAGTCACTTAAGAGTAGGCAGACCAGATTGACAAGCCATCCTACATCTGTGTGTGTGTGTGTGTGTGTCTGTGTGTGTGTGTGTGTGTGTATGTGTGTGTGTGTGTTTGCGCCTGGGTGCTCGCTCTGTGGTTTTGATGTTTTATGAGGGCTTTCTCCCGGTTGCCTGCATCATGTCTTGACAGCGATGTGCTGTTTGTTGAAATACAGCCGGGATCTCTCTTGCCCACTAAAGGGGACTGGATAGAGATTTACCTGGTGTGTGTGTGTGTGTGTGTGTATACACTGTGGTATGATCATCCCTGAGGTGGCCATTCTTGTCAGGAACACTGAGACAGATGAGACGATGCACGGCCCTGTTCTGCTTGACAGATGAGACAAGAGGAGATGAAACAAGATGGTGGCATGGACCTCAGCATGTCTGGGAAGTCCATTATGGCCCTATAAACTACACGCCATCCTCAGTGGGATTCTTGGTCTCTACAACCTCTGCTAGGCCGCCAACAGAACCGCGACCAACAAATAAATGGGCAATGATTCTATGAAGCTGCTGGAGGAGAAATCTGGTGTGATTCTATCCTTGGTCCTGTTGTTTGAGGTCACCAAGTGCTGTCTGTGGAAAGGGGCAGGGGGCAGATTGGCTTCAACATTGCTTCATGACCTTTCCCACTGAACTAAACTACCTTTGCCATAGAGCAAATAGTGTATGGTTTATGATGCTTGTGCGCAGGCAGGGCATTGGTCTAAATGGGGTCAGTGGACTACCTAAACTGGATAAATGCCCTTATGTTAAATATCCATGTGTTTTTCATAAATAATTACTACAGGAGCCCAGTCCAGTCCGAGAGCATCTGGGATGTTTCCTCCTCTTGACACAGCACTATCTTGGGGACAGAGAGAACTATTTTTCCAGTCAGTTGAATGGAAGAACACCAAGTTCCTCAGTATGAACCAACCTCCCACGAGGTTCTCCAACACATAATCCATTCCTGTCATTTAACTTGAGCTTTTTCTTTTTAAAAAAAGTCCTTAGGGCACAGCTGTCATAAATGTTCTCATGACACACTCATTTGGGACCCTCTCAAGTTTGGAGGAGTCTCTCAGACAGGGCTGCCTTGCGTTGGCCATTTTGTGTTCCTGGGAGGACGGCAGGTTGCGAGAGCAAGAGTGCTTTCGCCTTTCCCAAATCTCTCTCGCAGGGACCTATGTGTCTTTAAAAGGAGTGCTTCAGATTGATGCCGGCATTAAAAATGGATCCTGCACAGCAAATGGAGTGTCCCCTCTAATCCGCTGTCCACGTCTGTCCCATTGGAGAGGGCTACTCTGAGAGAGGTGTCCCACGATCCCATACTGTTCCCTCTGCTACCGTGCCAGACAACGGATGCACACTAAGAGTACTGTCTTCATACTGTCATACTGTCTTCATCAGAGTACTGTTTTCATACAGGGATAGCCTAAGCTATACTTTCTCCCTTTCTCTCTCTCTGCACTTTAAAGACAAGTTTTGGAATTACTTTAGTGTAGCTCCAGACAGTCTATTAAGAGGCTTAAACGTTTAGTACTTGTTGAAAGTTGAAATTGAACCTTAGTTTTGACTTAATATATCAAGAAAAAAGGCTCTATTCATTATGATTAAAAAATGGTGAATACAGGCCTAATAAATGATTCATATTGCTTAACACATGCTTTGCACTACTATACACATTTATTTTATGACAGTGAGGAACATATGCAGAATTGAAGAAAATAACAACGATAAGCATAAACATATTAAACAAATCAATGAATTAATTATTTATTAGGTGAACATGGGTCTTTAGCTGCTTTTTAAGATCATGTGCTGGTTGTCTTCTAGTAGTTTGCTGTGATGTTTCCCTCTGTTCACTTCTGTGTGTGGTGCTCTGGTCTGGTCTGGTCTGCTGTTCTGGTCGGGTCTGGTCTCTCTGGTCTGGTCCGGTCTGGTCTCCCCTCCCCTCTTTGTCTCTTTGAAAAACAGCTGTTTTCCCATCCCTCTCATGGCCTGAGTTCAATGCGTGAACTCATGTGTCTCATGTTTACACTGTCATCACATTCTGATAATCTGATGACCCCCATGTTTGTGCAGACTGCAGACCACATGTGCTCGTTAGTTCACAAAGACGATCATTTCCTCTCAGGGTCCCACTCCCTGTCTCCTTTCCCCTCCGACATTCCTTCTTTTCTCTTCTTTCCCTCAAATGTCTCCCATCTGCACCTCTTTGTCTCCTCCTTCACCATTACTCTTGACTCCCCCCCCCCCATCTTACTTCTCTTCTTCTTTTCCCACTCTTTTCCTCCTAGTCTCTTGTCTTCCCCTCTCCTTTAAACCCCCACAACTATGCTCCTCTTCTCATCTATGCCTCTCCTATTTGTTCTGCTCCACTCCTCCTCTTCTCGGCCCTATTTTTCTCCTCCCTCTCCTCTCTCTACTTCCTCTCATCCCTCTTCTCTCTCCACCCCACTCTCTCTCCTTCCTCTCTCCCTCTCCTCTCTTCTCCTCTCCCCTGCACCCGAGTTCTTGCGCTCCTGTCAGTAATTTGTTGCTAATCAGCTGTCAGCTTGGGAGTGATGATGAGGTGATCATGTCTCTCTCACTCTCTCTCTCCCATCCCCCCCCCTCTCCTTCCCTTTCTCTCTCTCTCTCTCTCTCTCTCTCATTCTCCCTTGCTGCAGAAAAAAATGAGCAAAAAAAGAGAAGAAGTAATGGCCTTAAAAGTCACAGAGTCAATGTCAATGGGATCACTCGGATTCAATCAGAGGCACCGGCAAGAAGGATGTCCCCCGCTGACATTACCACTCATTTTGAGCCCAAGCATCTGGGTCCTAGTAAATAAGCATCAGTGGGAGGGTCTGTGGGACAGGTCATTAGGCCTGAGAAAAATAAATATCCAGCGCTCTCATGAAGGCTGCAAGTCATTTAGCACAGAGCAGGAAATTTCACCGTAGATTAAGTATGATGAGCCAATATCAGTCAGCGGGGACCCTGAGACTGCTGCCGCTGGCCGCTAATATGTTAGCATGCTAACACGCTAATAGGCTAATGTGCTAACCTGCTCAGCGTGAGACCCTGATGAGATGTTTGGATCCAAGCCTAGCAAAATAATAATAGTAATATTATTTTAAAGGCAGGATTGATGGAGTGGCAAAGGGATCAGTTATAGAGTTATACTATTATGCCCCCTATCTACCCTGCCACCATGATGTTTCAGACATACTACATGGTTGTATGTTAGGTGTAAAGATTCAAATTCTTGGCCAATAAAGCTGATTCTGATTCTGACATTTAAACATGCATTGCATATGCATTGACTAAACACAAAGACAAACACACACAAATCATACACTCTCTACTTCTATCTCTTTCATTTCTCTCTCACTTATACATTGCTCATGGAAATCACCATTGCACACATACAAACACACACACACACACACACCATCTTGAGTGGTAGGTGAATAACTTCTCTTTGTTATGCTCAGTACTCTGTGCTGATATGCTATGTCCTATAGCCTTGACCAGACCACTGCACCTTAATGCATAGTCGCAGGCCCATCTGCATAATATCATACCTTGGGGTTATTACAAGTAAGTGGTTAGGTGGCAAACCTGGGTTAGTTAAACCAGAGGTAAAGGTAAACCTGATAATAGAGAGAACCTGGAGTCCTCATTCTCTTAATTAAACAAAGCTTAATTAGACTAAGCCAGGTTTATCACTTAGCCAACTTCTTTGAATGAATGCCCCGCTTATCTCTCTCCTTCTTTTGTCTTTTCAACACTTTCTTCTCTTTTTTTCCTGCCTAAGTGATTTTTTATGTCTCTTTTTCTCATCTCTGTCCATTTCTTCCCACTCTTCACTCTATTCTATCTTCAGTGCCTCTTTTTATCTATTTCTCTCACACAATTCTCTCTCTCTCTTTCTATTCTTTCTCTACCCACCTCTCTCTCTCTCTCTGTCTCTAAATGAAGTACTGCTTTAATTAGCTAATTAAATCTCAGTAGGATAGGGGCTCCCCCCCTGCAGGGGGTGGGATGGGGTGTTGGTCCCACTGCCCTGCACCACTGGGCTAAGTGTTAAACATGTGAACATGTGTATCTCTGATCACTGAACATCAGCATAGAGCTTAAAGACAACTCCACCCGTTGCATTGAGAGGTGTTGCTACAGCTACAGGATGTACAATGGTGCAGCTGCAGAGGCTACGTAAGTAGTGGTTGATTTATTGAATTAGAAAACACATGTTTCCTTGATTGATTCCTTGATTTTATCATGTTAACCAAATATGTGATATATTCAACAAAGTATTCCTTCCACAATTGAATGTAGAAGAATATTTAAAATTAAGTTGGTTACATGTGTCAGGTGTAGGCTAAGTATGATCAAACACACTTTTTATTCTGTTCAGCAGAGGAAAGCCTGCCAAAGGAAGAGCCCCATCACTGGTTCCAGAGCACCAGTCAGTCTATGAGCAGACCGGTGCTATCACAATATACCCTCTGAAGTTAGAGATGTCTTTGGCAAGCCGCACAGTTCGCAAAATCCTCATGTGTAAATGACCCTGTCTGCTTTGAACCGTCATCTATCCAATTAATAGTAATGACTGAATCCATCACGACAAATATAATATAAACATTATCATATTAACCTTTAAAAAAACTCTAATTCTTATTCTATCAACATAATTAATTTAATCAGATTGAAAGGAGAGGGTTATATGAATAATTGATGTTAACTCTTAAGGATGAAATATTCATGTTCCTCCAACATGGCTTTGCCACATGTGAATACCAAACGTGGCTCCATGTATAAGCATGTCTGTATGTATGTCTGTACAGTGTCTCACTATGTGGGACATTTGTATGAACATTTGTATCCATGTATGTGTGTGTGTGTGTGTGTGTGTGTGTGTATGTTAACGCATGCATAAATTATGTATGAATGTGTTTATGAATAAGTTGAGTATGTTTATTCTATTGTTTTTGGTTGGTTGTATGCATCAAAATATTACTTCATGTGTTTATATGTATAAGCTACATAGGTTCATGTAGTAAACTTAAATATGTGTTATATGCTACAACATATGGGGAAGTCTGTGTCTGTGTCTTGTGCTTAGTTTGGGTGCATATCTGAGTGTTGAACTATATCTGTGTGTGTGTGTGTGTGTGTGTGTGTGTGTGTGTGTGTGAGTCTATGCCTGCATGATGGTGGTGCATGTGTGTATGTGTGTGAGTGTGAGTCCATGCCTGCATGATGGTGGTGCACGTGTGCATGTGTGTGTATGTGTGTGTGGGTTAATGTCTCCTTGCAGTGAAATGGCTTGTGGATGAGTTGTGGTGCTGTGGCCCCTGGAGTGGTCTATGCTGGCTGGCTGTGGTGGTGGCGGTGATCTGACCTTCATGCTGCGTCGCGTCTTCACAGCTGAGCTCTCAGGCAGACACACACACACACACACACACACACACACACACACACCACCATTACAATGACCAGAATTCTGGCTTCTAGCCTTTGGCTTCTAACTCCACACACTACACACATAGTCCAGCCTGCTGATAAACTTTCTCTCTTTCACACACACACACACACACACACACACACACACACACACACACACACACACACACACACACACACACACAAACACACAGAATATGATCAAGGACATAATATTTGGTCTGATGATATTTCTTTAGTTCAAATTTAGAGTGGAGAAACCCAGTGCCCTTGGAGAGACAGGAGTGATAGAAATACTGTATCTACAACTAAAGGAAAAGACAAGCGTTCTCATTCCCATCTCAGGGAATCATTCTTGTCACTTTGTGTCCCTGCATTTGGGACAAAAGCCAGAGTCAGAGCAACCATCCAATCCAAAGCACCAACCTCTCCTATCCTCCGACACAATGCACCAAACGCCCCTTCCCTGTGACCCAGCTCCCCAAACGACCCCTCCCTCTGGCCCAACACACTAGACGCTACTTCTCTCTGACCCAATGCACCAAACGCCCCTTCCCTCTGACCCAACGCACCAAATGCCCCTTCTCTCCGACCAAAGACACAAATGCCTCTTCCCTCTAATCCAACACAAAACTCCACTCACCACTAACATAGTGCACTAACATAACCACACCTCCAGAAACTGCACAGACCTAAAGGGATTATTGGACCAAAGACTTATCCGAATTGACAAGTAAGTGGTTATATTTTGTGCTGTTCTGTGTATGGTTCTCTTCTCTTCTGAAGTTTCTTTCATGATGAGCTGTGAAGTAGAGATAATGGCTGCAATCGATCTGTGTCATGGCACCATGGCTTCCCACTCCAGCCAGCTATCAAACACCTGCCTCAGGTGTGGCAAGAACCTCTCTGTGGGTCCTGGACCCAGCTAGCCAGCTTAGCCAAGCATAGCTCCATTGAGCTAATAGTGGAGGAAGATTAATGGCAGGTGACACTAAAGGTGAGGGACTCCAGCACCAACCTCAGTTACAGGTACAAAAACCAGTCTGCCACACTGGCATTGCAGTACTGGAGAGCTGTGGATAAATTAATTATGTTGCTAACTAGGCAACTAACTAGCAAACAATGAGCTAATGCTAAGCAACTAAAGCTATCAAATGGTAACAGGCATTAACAAATTAACAAACAAATGATCTTACTTCTGCTTTTCTTTGTTTGTTTCTTTCTTTATTTCTTTCTTTCCTATTTAGGTGGGATTTGTAGACTGTGTGGTTTTGCTGGGTGATTGGCACAGGCGGTTGATAGGTTCATCTGTGTCCATGTTGCCCACCTGTTTGAGGTCTGGCACTTGGCATGATGGCTATTTGACCCTCTAACCCCTCATCTCACCTTTTTGCCCTACCTTCCTTTGACACTGTCTGAGTTGTGTTCTTCTGTTAAGGTCAGTTTTAATGAAGGCATTACATTCATTTGTCCTTCTGCTACAAACACCCTTTTGTGTTTGTACGTGGCTATTGGTTTTGCAGCCTTTTCTAGAAAAATGAATGGCTGATTTTTTACCTTGATTTCCCTTGATGTACCACAATTACTTATCTTTGTTATATTGTTAATTTTTTTATTGAAATAGGCCTGGATAGAGGATAATTTCGAGGAAGAGACATAGCAGTTTGCAGAGTATTTTGGGTGTCTGCCCAGCTTCCTGTTGTCTATTCATATTGATGCTAATAATGAATATCCCACCCCTTACTCCTCTCATCACAGATCTCAGCTTTCCTTGGTGTGAACAAGAGGGTGATGGATCAATGATGTTGTCGCCTGGTGGCTGATGAAGAGAAGCGTCCACTGCTCAGTTTTAGGTCGTTCAGTGACTGATCCTGGCAACTGTCAATTACATCACAGAAATATCAAGTCAAGTCAAGTAGGATTTTATTGTCGTTTCAGCCATATACACAGTACATAGTGAGACGAGACAACGTTTCACCGGGAACAATTGGTGATACACGTAACTGTTAAAACACAGTATGGACAAGACAGATACGTAATAGTGCCTACATACACTATTGCGGGACTACACAGATTCACTCACCCACTCACACACGCACTCCACACACACAACTACACATGCACGCGTGCACACTCTTGTACACATATGTACATACATTACAACACAGTTGTAAACAATCGGCAGGTCAAAATACAGGTGGCCTAAAACAAACACGCTAGACAGGGCATGGCTTTTAGCAGAGCAATGTGGCAAGTGGTGTGATTTGTAAACAGAAGACTGTTCTATATAAATATAAATAATAGCAGGCTAGGGGTTATGATTTGTAAACAACCACATACAGTGATGAGGAAAACAGTTTAAAGGGGACATAAAATGGATGAATGGGGTGTTGTATGTTATTCCCTGATGTTAAAATAGATTCTGTTCAATTTGGATTTACCAAAAATAAGTTCAAGTGTAATTTTACAAGCCCAATTAAAACCTTAAAACCTTTAGGCTGGGTACTGAAATGGTCCTTGGCTAAATGGCGCCCTCTTTGGCAACCACAGTTGAACTACAATTGCTTTGTGCTATTTGACATCACATGTAGTCTTTGTTCTAATTCGCTCATGTTTAAGTGGCTATTTCTAAGATCAAGACTTTGGTAACACTTTCTATGAACCCAGCATTCATAAAACAATATAAATGCATTCATAAATGGCTATAATGCATTCATAATGCTTTAAAACTATTTCCATTAGTATTCATAACTGTTTATACATGTTTTTGACTGTTCTCATAAGGCATTACAATGTTATCATATAAGCTTTTTACAACTGACTCAAAGCCCTATACACTTCTTTGACCTTTTGATACTAGGCAACCTTACTACTTTACTTATTGTCTGTAATGGTGCCTTATTGGTTTTCCTGAGTAATTATGCATTCATCTCGCTTTTACTTAAAGTCTGTATTCAGCGCTTGTAACTCTTCATTATTTGGCATGAGGAATTGGATATATAAAAGGACAGTTAACAAACTGAAGCTTTATAATGATTTGTTACACTACCGGTTGTAAATGTTATGAATACTAATGTCACCAAATATAAGGCTTTATGAATGCATTATAACCCTTTATTAACGTGTTTATTATGCTTTATGAATACTGGATTCATAGAAAGTGTTCCCAAGATTTTCATATGAAGGAGGGCATAACCATGCCTCATGTTCACGATAGCTCTTATCTATACAGAGACTCTCTTAATTCATCAAATCCAAGACAAAATGTTTTTCCATTCTATGTCTCCTTTAAATTTATTTTTCATGCATTTCTGATCTGTTACTTGCTCTCTTGATTTTGTTTGATCTCCTCATATTCTTTGAGGCCTCTGTGGTTGTTTCTCTCTATCTCTTGTCTTCTCTCTCACACCCCAGACTGGAGCAGTGTCGCTTTTCACAGTTAATCACCAGGGACATAAACCAGGCACATATTCACATTCCATCTGCTGGTAAGGGTGCTGTGCACTTTTCTCTCATTCAAGAATTTGGACAGGAAGAGGGGGGTCTGTCTGTGTGTGTGTGTGCGTGCGTGTGTGTGTGTGTCTGTGTGTGAGAGAGAGAGAGACAGAGAGAGATAGAGAGTGGGCAGAAATGAATGGTAACATTTTGAAGGAATGATATGGCAATGTATGGCGATCCCCTATAAACCCTTAATAACAGCTCCTATTAGCTATAGGAATAGCAATAATAAAGCAGTATAGATAATTATCTAAAGGAAAAAAATGCATGGACAAAACCAGGGAGGCAAATGCTGTCTGAGAAAGGCCATGTGAGAGGAATGGTATTGGCTTCTATGGTAGAGTATGACTGTGTGTGTGTGTGTGTGTGTGTGTGTGTTCCTAAATCCCTTTCATCATCATCATCATCATATGTCCCTGCAGAACCAGTCTGCCAGAGGAACTTCGAGGTTCCCTGCCAGCTAAGGGCCAAACATAGGCCGCACAAGAGTACACCCACACCCTCACCCCGTGCCCAGGTCCCCCTGTCCCTTTGCCCACATGCCTCATCAATTATGCCTTAAAGCCGCCATACTGAATATATCACTTCGAACCGGGGAAGAGGATGGAGCTGCCACTACGGCAATGATGGATGGCCGTTCTGGTAGTGGAGGGATCTCCCAGCATGCACTCTGGGGCTTGTCGTTGTGTAGCTGGAGTAAGTGAGAGTTTTAGTTGTGTGTGTGTGTGTGTGTGTGTGTGTGTGTGTATGTGTGTGTTTGTGTGTGTGTGCATGCGTGTGTGCGTGGGGGGTTGGGGTGGGGTGGGGAGGTGTAGTGAGTACAGGCCGAGCCACCAAAATATGACAGGGCAGATGGATGGAGTAGAGAGAGAGAGAGAGAGAGGGAGAGAGAGAGATAGAGAGACCTTATTGCTATGCCATGATGCCAACTGTGCAAACATACAGCAGCTCTCTTTAGCAAGAAATGGAGTGAATACTCCATTATAGCAACAGAAAACAGAAAAACATTATGCACATCAGTAGAAAATGAATTTTGATTTTGAGTTCAGCAGGATCTGGACTATTTGTGATTTTGTGTGTGTGTGTGTGTACTGTATGTATGCTGTGTGTGTATGTGTGGAGGGGTGGGTGGAGTTGGGGAGGGCTGCTGGTGTCTAAGTCCCTGTCACTAATTGTACAATTGGTGCTTTGATGTCCAATAGCCATTAAAGATTCAACTGGGTCTAGAGAGAATTAATAGTGCATTAATCAACATGCGCTAATTAGCTAATAACATGTTAATTAAATCTGGTATTTAAAGTTCTGAGACATGTAATGTTCAGTCTACCATGCAGCCTCGTTTAACTTGATGCTCAGCTGAATAAAATCAGAGAAAAAGAGAGAGGGAGAGAGAGAGAGAGTGTGTGTGTGTGTGTGTGTGTGTGTGCGTGCAATTAATGTATGCATGCATGTGATTGAGTGTGTGATTGTGATACAATATTTCTCAGTTCTCACCTTTTGAATGTTTCATTCTCTACTTTACATAATATACCTAATGTCTAATGCATGTTTCAAATACATTTTTGTAATGCCAATAATACTTTCACTGCATATTTTTATACTATTCCATTTGACACTATTCCATTACTAGTGTTGTGTAGCACTCTACCACCTCACAGCCCAGCTCCATCCTCCGTCCGAGGTAATCAGTCACAGCAAACAGGCTTAACGCAGCACTAACAAATAAGGCTTCGATCATGGCTTGCAGATGGACACTTACGCCGCCATATGCCTTGTGTCCCCTCTGACGACCAGGATGTAAATAAACACACCGGTGTTCAGACGGGTGAATGGGGAATGGCAGGAAGCCAATAGTAGGAGAGTCGCTATCTGCCTGCCTGCCCACCCCCACCCCCCCACCCCCAGCAGATTAGCTGAGTTATTTTGCCGAGCACTGTGCGAACCATCACTAGGGGCCTTTTAATGGGAAATCAATAGGCCTCGGTGGTGTAAAACGCTTGACCTGATCGTTTCCTGCTCCTTATCCTTCCCCCTGGCTGACAGGGAATGGGAAGGTTCCATAAGTCGCCAGACACGTTTTATTTTTTCGAGAATAACAAATGACGTGGAAAAGATGGCAGCAGCCGCGGATGGCAAACGAAATCGGTTTCCTCTGGAGACCGGAAACTTCTTCACCTCTGTCTTGTCTCCATATGAATAGATATTGATCTCTCTCTTCCTCCTCACTCTATCTATCTGTGTCATTGTCTATTTTACTAATATTTGCTAATTTCTTTGAATGAAATAAAATTACTGACTATTTTCTTATGGAAAAACATAACTTTCTTAAAATAATTATGAGATGCTGACCAGGTTTCCATGATAAGCATGTTCCTCTGATTTGATTTTGCCCTTGATTTAGGTAGAGTTTGAGGTGGGTCTATCACTCTTTAATGATTTTGAGGTAATATAGGTCCATATGATCAATGCTGCTTCTCTCTCTTCAATTCTCTTTCTATGAAACTCATAGACATACACATATACAAACACATCCTAGTTTCTATGAAACACATAGACATACACATATACAAACACATCCTAGTTTCTATGAAACACATAGACATACACATAATCAAACACATCCTAGCTCTGCGTTCCATTTGTACTTATTCCTGATACACGATGTGTTCTTCGCTGGCCAAAACCAATATTTAACTACGTCTTCCCTGGCAACTGGGGTGGCTAATATCAGCACGTTGGCATGGCATGGCATGGCACAGCCTGGCACAGCTTGGCATGGCAGCAACAGCACCTTCAAGTCTCCTGCCGCAGATCGATACTCTTGATGGAAAGCAATAATCAGCTCTATTAAGTGACAAAGGTTTGCACGGCAACAGCTGGCCTGGCATGGGCGCCGGCCTTGTCGGAGTAATGAATCGTGAAACAATCAGGCAGTAGCCATTTGTGTTTAGATCTGTAAATATGGCGCGGTACAAGTGCCAGACCATCGCCCGCTCCCCAGCTGGGGCCACAGATGGTCTGGATAGGGAGCGGCTCAGGAGCCTTTCACTCCTCCGTTTCTCTCTCTCTCTCTCTGTCTCTCTCCATCCTTCCATCGTTTCCTCACCTCCGTGGTCGCCTGAGTGACAGCTTCACTTTCGTGGCAGACTATAGCGTGCACACGTTTTCTCTACATCCGGTGCCAAGTTTCCTTAAAAGTCCTGATGGGGGGCCTCGGGGCGAGATGAGCCGCGTTGAGCGGAATTGAGTTGCGAAGCTCAGCGACACGTCACAGGTTCGATGGGAGAGAAGGACCAGGGAGGGGAAAAAAAATGAGAGAATGTGGGGAAGAATTGGGAGGGGTGGTGGAGAGGAGAGAGGAGCAATGTGATCTTGCTATTTAAAGACATGATCACCTAATTAACCTTGTAGGGCAATGAGGGAATCTGACACATTGGCCCAGTAGAACAGTGGAGAGTCGCAACAATAAATCTAATTAAGTAGCCCTTTCTCTGCCAGCAACACAAGAGAGTGAACACTCCTGCAGTTCATTATTTGCCCACCCCCCCAAAAAAAAAGAATCGCTTAAACCTTCTGAGCTTATCAGTCTGAGGGAGAAAATCGAGCCGAGATGTGATGGCAGCACACTTTGTGGCGTGACAGCTGAATAAATACTGCGACAATCGCGTGGACAAATACGAGCTTTCCTTCAAAACCCCCGTGCTCGTTCACTCGCCATTCATCCACTCAAACGATGGCAAAGGAGACAGCGTTTAATCCGCACGCCGAGGGGAGACGTCCTTGAAGATAGAGCACGGAGAGAGACGAAAGGTTTATTTAATCTTCTCTTCAAGGTAAATGATTCAGCTGCACTTTACGTCCGTGTTCTGTGAAGCATGGCTAGGCCACTGCTCTCTGTCTGTCTGCTAGTTACTCGAGCTCCCATAACACACCACTATTACTTTCACTACTGTGACGGCATATTTGAAACATTTCTTCCCTTATGGCACAGCATAGGCTAACAGAGTACATTTCAAAGGAGTTCAGAAATTTTTGAAATATTTCAGAAAATATTACAAAATCCTTCCTGTTTAAAGAATCCAAACTCTCTTCAAGCAACCATATTTCGGCTCTCTATCTGTGTGTGTGTGTGTGAGAGTGTGTGTAAATGTGTATGTGTCTGTATTTATGCTTTTCTGGATGAGACAGGGCAGGTCCCCACGTAACACTGGCCTGAGTTGGACCTCACTGTCCTTGCCCCCTGAGGACCCAGTGATTGGAAACCTGGGCACTGGAACTTTTCACCACGTTAACTGTCATGACCCTGCTCGGCCACGGGGAAATGGCTTAAATAAGCTGTCAGCTTCAATAAAGCAGATAGAGGCATCAGATAAATGATTATTGCATTGTGGGAAAAGATCATTTCTGTACAGAAATGGAGGATGACCTTTCCAGATAATTCCTGCCCAATGATTCTTCTTTTCTCTTTCTCTCCCCCCCCTCTCTCTCTCTCTCTCTCTCTTTCTTATTCTCTCATTCTTTATCTCTCTCTCTCTAACAGGATAAATCAAGTTCTCTTTGTTCAGGCCTGATGTGCTGGAACCGTATTGTATGGGTGAAACACACTGTTAACACGCCTCATAGACCCTCTGAGCTCCAAGAGCCAAATGAATACACTTTAAACTCAAGCCAACCTCTATTACACTAGGTCCAAATGTTAAGTAGCAATAGCCTGTACTTGTGCCTATAGTTATTTTATATCACTAGATATGTAGCTGAATTGACTGGTGCATTGTTGTTGTTTTAAGGAGTGGTCAATCTGTTAAAGAGATCAAGGAGAACTGTGTAGTTCTTTTAACTTTTTAACAAGGAGAACTGAACAATAGCACTTTGCTTGTAGCAAAAATTCCGTTGTGTTTTATCATTTATATACGTTAGCATTTATTTATTTTGCCTACCAGTAATGCTAATTACCATTATTATACATTTCTTTCAAATAAATGGATGATTTTCATGATTTGGACATTGATAATGCTCATATCTAAAACAGTTGGACCACAGGAACTGAACACTGGACAATGAAAGTTTTCAAAGACATCAGACGGTCTACAGTTTAGACAGAACAGTGTGTGGACGGTGCACAGAGACCTGAGATGTGTGTGTGTGTGTGTGGACATAGGCAGTGCTGTGAGACATGAGCCGGTGAGGGGACATATGTAGTCTTGAGGGTGGGGACGAATTCAGTATACACGACACATATGCCTCACAGGCTCCAGTCTGTTCCTCACACCCCTGCTGTGGGCCTGGCTGCACAATGTCTTCCCCTGAAGTAAGCTTTTTTCACACATACATGAACACACACACTCACGCTCACACACACTCACACGCACAAACACACACGCTCACTCACACCCACGCATGCAAATGAACACATGAATGCATGCGATTGCACACAGACTCACACGCAAATACAGATGGATAAGAATTGACAGAAGAAACAGGGGAAGAAGCTTGATACATGGTTACTTTATGTGTGTGTGTGTGTGTTCCTTTGTGTTTCTCTGTGTATATGCACTCTCTATTTCTTCCTTTATCCTTGTATTTGTGTTTGTGTGTGTCTTTCTGTGTGTGTGTGTGTGTGTGTGTCTGCGTATCACACAGAGAGCGCAGCTGATACATAGTCAGAAAGAAAGAGAGCAAGACGGGAAGCAACACTGCACTGCTCCCCACTTCCTTTCACTTCACTCCATTCCCCTCTCACAGTCTGCTCCCAGAGCTCAGCGTCTGTGTGTATCTGTATCTATGTGTGTGTGTGTGCGTATGTCTCTGTCTGTCTTTGTGTCTGTTTGTCTCTCTGTGTGTGTGTCTCTGTGTCTGTGTGTCTTTGTCTCTTTGTTTGCCTGCCTCGGCTGTTGGCTTTTCCACACCATTACTCTACAAGATTGTTTCCAGTTTATAGAAGAGATATTAATCCACTTTCACTATTCAAAAAAAGGACAATCAAATGTTCCCTTTCCTCCAGAATTCGCTCTCAGCTCTATAAAGCCAACAGCTGAATGAACAGCATGAAGATTTTACTAGAAGCCTCAGTTACAGGATATAATAATGACCTAAATATGTCAGGAGAAGTAAAATAATCGAACATACAGTATTTCTAACAATAATCCCAAAATCAGCCACTGTCAGAGGAACTGACGTATGCTTTGGCAGATTACTAGCCTATTACACTGAGTATGTCATTTAATATCACAAATCTTGAAGATTACCACGGATGATGACACTGAAGCAGCATATGAGTCACAAGAGAGCACATCTCTAAGGCAGTGTTGTATCAGTCTTCATAGAGGGCTCAAGTAGTGACTGAATGAAAATGCATTCAATCTCTGCATACATTGGAATGATGAAATATGATATTAAGTTTTGTCACACCATTTTAATTGAAATTATTTTATTATAGTAGAATATATCAGATGAAAGTTGAATCCAAAGTTTCTTTTTTCTCAGATATGTGTTATCTATGTGTTATAATAGTTGTATTGATTGTTGCAATTGCAATTGACTGATAGCTACAGCATACGTCAGGGTACTCTCCTAAAGTCAGTTTGTTTGTTTTCTCTCAGTCTGCTGTGATGCTTATATTTATAACTATACACTGGTACCTTTACCTGCTTGTTCCAGATATACCATAGCAGCTGAGGTGTGTAGGAGCAGCAATAACTCAGTGACTCAAACACATCAGACTGAGCCCACTTAAGTCCCTGGAGCATGGTGCTTTATGTGTGTGCTCTATTCAGGGAAGAGCGAGTGAGCCTGTTTGAGGGCTTGACTAATATGGCATGGGGGTCAGAGGCCTTAAGTATCTGTGTACGCCTCAGCAACTCCCCACACCTTCCGCCTCCAACTCCCACGTCTCCACTGGCCTGGATGCCGCCAGCACACACAGGCATATAAAACACACGCCACCCAAGGTGGGGAGCACGACCAAGCGTATTATCACTGCATCCCCAGGCTCAGAAATCCCCCTCGATCAGCGACCAGAGCCAAGCGAGAATAAAGACTTATGGAAAATGAAATGGGCTATGACCAGCCATAAGCGTGGAGACAATTACCGGTCTTTCTGTCTTTCTTTCTCTCCCCTTTCCCCCCCCTCTTTTTCCATCTTTCCCTTCATCCCTCGCTTCCTGCTCCACCCCTCCACTTCTCCCATCCCCCCACCCCCCTCATCCCCCCATCTCTGGCCCTTTAAAAGAGCAAAAGATAGCATATTTGTGGAGATAATTTTCACCGCGGAACACGAGGTGTGTGTCTGGGTGCACTTGACCCTGTGCGATTACCTCCTCCATGCTTGAACTCTCCTTGACCTCGGAATAACCATCGGCCGAGTGTGGGGGGCCTGGTTGTCTCTGCTGCATCTGGTTATTTTAGCTCCAATGTGCTCCTTAATACCGCAATTACCCTGATCTATGGATGAAGTCACCGCCACACACCACTCTCTGGCTCGCTGTTCGCATACGTCCTGGAGATCAGCACATTTCGTGGGCCGGTGCAGCTGACTGTGACCTGCCACGGTACTCTCACTAATGCCCAGATTCATTTGAAAAGTAATTAATTGATTTGGCTGGATGGACGGCCAAAGGAGAGGTCAGCAATTGCACTTCTCAAAGCTTATAGGAGATCAAGAGGGTGTAATATCTCTTGACTGATGAGGTGAGCAAACTGCTCACCAATGAGAGATATAGCACAAATGTATTTACATTGTGGAAGAGCTGTATAGCGATATTGAATGTTTACCAGAGTCTATCTTTGTGTTCTATATTATATGTGCATATCACATTTAAAGTAAAAATTAGTTCTTAAAAAAATATATGAAATCTCCCGACTACATCTACAATATAACAGACAAGACAAGAAATATATATATATATATAATATTTCAGTTATATATAACATAAAGACAAGAATTTAAAAAAAAAATTCTCTAATTTTTTAATTGAAATTGTGAAACGTCGTCACAAAGCAGCTCTTGGCTAAAGCACGCAGATTTCTATTTCCAAATACAATCTGCTGTGTTCCCTTTGGCCCCTGAATCATGGGCTCAAGGTAGAGCATTACAAATGCTGGCCTGCAGAGATGCAGCAGACAGCACATATGCTCTCTCCTCAGTCTGCTAGGTCAGAGGGGGAGAGAGAACAGAGGAGAGGTGGAGAGAAGGAAAGAAAGGGAACAAGAGAAAACAAAGAGGAGATAACGAAAGAGAGGAAGGAAGGAGAAAGGTGTAGAGGATGTTTCTCAGGCATGTAGGTCTGGCAAAATGCACACAAAACATCCTGTAAGCCTTAGCAGCATATTCTGATGGAAGGACAGAGACAGACATATCAGAACGAGAGAGACTGAGGGGGATAGGAGGTAGGAATGAGACAGAGAGAGAAAAATATGGAAAGAAAGCTCATTTGAGATACATGTAAGACTAATAAACCAGAAAGAACAAGAGAATAAATGGAAGAGGTATTCTTAGGAGAGAGACAGACACAATGAAAATAACAACATGAGTAGGCCAAGACTCGCTCGGTCCTGACATGATGGTGATGATGGCATCGGTGGCAATGATGGCATTGAGGGCAGTGGTAGTGTTAACAGCATGGCTATGCGCTATGACATGGTTAGGGTGGACATTATTGATCATTTCAAGAGTTTGATTCATAGTGTCATTAATATGTTCCATTTTAACATTCCATGCGTTACCTGAGTAATTTGGGGATTAAATGATCAAGCGTTGTTTTTGTGTTTGTCATTGAATTGGTCTATAGTGGTAGTGGTCATGCCAGTGTTTGTGGTGCTGTTGCATTTACAACTGTATGTTTGCATTTAGCAGACACTTTTATCCAAAGCAACTTATAATTGTCAGCTTTCTATTACCTCAGGCTACTAGCATGGTAGCCAATTTCCTTAACTGCTATGCTAGCACCACTGATGCTGCTGTAGGAATCTTGACGTGTTGCAGCCTTTAGGCCTCAGGTGTGACCCAGACATTCAGTCACCTAAGATCATATAAACTCACTGCATCTACTCTATCCTGGGTCGGGAAAGTGGACACAGCTGTGCCCAGCTGGTAAAGAGACGCACAGTAAATTATAGCCGTGTCCATCTTCAAGAGGATTCCACTTTGGGTTTAGATGAAGTTGTGAGAAACGTCCATAATTCCTGAAACGATCCCTTAAATTTAATGTGTGCTGAGCTGCGCCTAAGACTTTATTGGCCCCTGGGTTGGTTTAATCACCATGGCAATGATTCCCAATGTCAGTCAGGTCAGCAGATCATGTCAGTAACACATGGTACACTCCAAACACACACACACACACACACACACACACACACACAAACGGAGGTGATACTTCCATGCTGTTTTTATTGTATATACATACCTTAAAATATATTACTGTGGTATGCTATGTAATCCTATGTAATGCAATGCTAAACTATGCTATACTACTATTGTACTGTACTATATCGTGCTATATCATAGGCTACTAAACTATGCTTTTGAGAGTAGTTCTTATACCACAGATATAAACATGTCAAAGAAAAGTTAAGTACTTTGAGGACTCTAGAATAAATTAGATAGCAGGCCAAGACCCTTCCTGTTGAGAGGAATTAAAGAAATGAGTATATGTTAATGTCAGGCAAAGCAAAAGACCTTCATTCAGCAACACACACAGGTCATAGCTCATCTCTCCATCTTTCTCTTTCTCTCTCTCTTCTTCTTTCCCCCAGTCTCTTTCTTTCTCAATTCCCAAATCCCCTCTCTCTACCTCTCCTCATTCTTTGCACTCTCTCTCTTTCACTCTTTCTTTCTCTGCCGAGAGCAAGTGTTAGCTTCTTGGCACGCATCTCTGTTCTGTAGAGTGAATGTCCCAGCCTTAGGGCGATGCTTGACCATCTGAATCTCTACACCCTCCACTCCCCCCTCACCCGAACCCCCCACTCCCCTCCACCCCCTTCCCCCACCACCATTCCACACAGGGCCCTATTTAATGGACATTTATTATATCCAGTACAAGCTCATATCCTCTGTTTTATTAGGTGCCGTTATTGGGGGTGAATCCATGAGCTTTCAGAAAAGGATGTCTTTTTTTCTCTCTCTTTTAAAATGTTAATGAATAACGATCAGAACAGATTAAATGGCTTTATTGCCTTCGTAACTTTCAGATTACTAATTAAACAACAAAATATTCCTGCACAGGTTTATGGGCTGACTACAGTAAGGTCAAGAAAGACCTTAAAAAAGAAAAGACCAGAAGCCCCTGACTGCAAATTCATGAGGGAAATTCACAGAAAGAGCAAAATTAATGTTTCACATTGTGAGTGCCCCACCACCCACTCCCTAAAAACAAAGCCTTGTTCTCTATCTCTGCATCAAAATGCATGTGTAAACAGATCGGTACACATACACACACACACACACACACACACACACACACACACACACAATTACTGTCTGTCAACCACACACACTCATACACACACACACAGACACCCACACAAACACACACATGGACATGCATGTGCACACACAAACAGACACACACACATGCACACACAAACACACACATGGGCATGCGCACACCCACCACACACACACACACACACACATTCTCTTCCTCAAATTATTACGTTTTCTTTTTTTTGTCCTCCACCAAACTGTTCAAGGCTCTTGGCTGCCAGAGAGCCAAGATGGCGCCCGGGCCCCGGAGCTAGTGACACAGTTGGCAGGCGGAGAGGAGAGGAGGCTCAGAACAGCTGATCCCCCACTATCTCTCTCTTTCTCTCCGCCTCTTCGCGTCTGCTCCTCTGGAAACTTTTGGACGTGTGCACGCTTCTCAGAGCTTCACGGTCTACTGGACCAGATTAGGACACACACACGCATGCGCACACACACACACGCAATGCACACACACATACACAGACATATATGCACAGTACACATACATGCAGACAGCCACACACATTTAGTCTAGACTATTCAAAGACACATTCACATAATTACAGTAAAGCAATATAAATACATACAGTGTGTCCACACACAGACACAAACACACACACACATACACACTCCTGCAGAGGTTGATGAAGGTTTGTGGGAATCTGTTGGAGGAACAGCATTAGAGGATCTGAAATGTGTAGGTGAGGAGATGAGACAGGAGTGGAAGATAGAGAGAGGAGGAGAGAAGACAGGTGTGGAGAGAACAAAGGGAAGAAGGGAGAGAATAAGGATGATGAAATGAAAAAGCCAAGGAGAGGAAAACCAAAGGAGAGAGGACATGAGAGAGGGAAGGAGAAAGAGAGCGAGGAAAGGAGAGAAAGGAATCAAGAAGGGGAAAGAGAGAGAGAAAAGAAAGGAGAGGAGGAAGAGGAAGAGGAGGAGAGAGGTGGCGCCTACAGGGTGTTCTGATGCCAGGCCTGGGCACAGTTTTGGCAGCCAGCACTCGGCACCGCCTGGCACAGCCAAGTGGCATCATGAGAGAGGATCTCATACCCGCCCCCCACCCCCCACCCCAACACACACACACACACACACACACACACTCCCTTACCAATGTATGCCCCCCCTTTCTCCACTCCATTACAACTGGAGTGGAAGATGAGGCCTCAGTGCAGTCTGGTGAAGTAGCTATGGGCAGTGAGATGCTGTGTGTGAGTGTGTGTGTGTGTGTATATGTGTGCGTGCGTGCATGTGTATGTAAGTGTGTGTATGTGTGTCTGTGTGCCTCTAAGTGTGTATGGGGAATGTATCCTGCTCCTGATGTGCTGCTGGTCTTCTTCTTCTGCATCAGCTGCCTAATGCCATGCCATTGAGCTCTCTGATTAGGGACAGACAACTCATGTCTCATCTTCCTCTAATGCCTGAGTGCATGTGTGTGCATGTGTGTGTGTGTGTGTGTGTGTTTGTGTGTGTGTGTGTGTGTGTGTGTGTGATGACTGCATGCAAAAGCAAACTGGTAGTTTTCATTGTTGGTGGAAAATCCTTTTCATTTTATGGCAAAATATCAGTGTGATGAGTAGAAAATACAGGATAGACAGAAGGATAATGAAAGAGAGAGAGAGAGAGAGAGGAGAAAGAGAAAAAGAGAAATGCTAGTGAAAGAAAAAGTGAGGCCATGACAGAGAACATAGACTACAATTAGAATTGCCCCCCCAACACACACACACACACACACACACGTAAACACACAGACACATTATAAAGGCACAGGTCTCCTATAAATGATAATTAGCAGCTGCAGCTGCTATTATGTACTTAACCTCACAGCAGCCATCAGCTGTGTATAATGGGCTTGTCCATGCTGTACTGAGTGGAGTTCTCCAGCACAGTTTCACTGACCAGAGAAAACCAGACAAACTGCAACTCTGGCACTTCCCTCTGGAACTTCTCATGCACCTCACTGAAAGGGAATGTTGAATTGGATTGGGAGATGGACTGACTTAAAAGATGAGCTAGGGAACTGTTACATGAATAACACAAAAGGAGGGAGAAATGCACATAGAGAGCTTTGGCTAGCACCATCTTGAGCCACATTTCACTACAGCCTTCTGTCAGGGATCTCTCCAAAAGCTTACAAATTTGTGGCTGGCCAATCAGTGAACAGAGGGCTCTGGCATACCCAATATCTGCCCATGAGGAAGGAAACGTACGGCAATTGAGGGATCCCAGATGTTTTGCACAAAGTGAAACAATGTGAAAGTGTTTGGTATACCAGGCTACATGGAGCGAGGGAGAAAGAAAGAAAAAGAAGGAGTGAGACTGAGAGGATAGCAAATGAAAATGAGAGTAAGAGAGAGAGAGAATGAGAGAGAGAGAGAGCTAATGACAAACAGCACAAGCTGCAATTACGGCAGTGAGGAAGGCAGAGGAGACGACAGCAGTTTAGGCAACAATTTGGGCGTCTGCTCCGGCAGCTGGTGCTGGTTTTAATGCAATAATTGATCGACTCTGCCAGTCACTGGTGGCATCTGAATTAAAACTCAAATTACCGTCATTAGTGGCCTGTAATGACTGAATCAAACACCCATCAGTGTTTTTGTTTATCATTACCCAAAGCCCCACTCTGCTTACTCCACTCTGATTGGATGCTAGTTAAAGATTTCACTCCCCACTTCATCTTCATCGTTCACTTTCTATGTCATTCAATCCCTCCAGTTGTTTATCCATCGATCATTCATCCATTCATCTGTACAGTATATAAACACACAGTACAAACATCCATGCTCCCATACATATATCCAACAACATGTACAAACATGCACACATTCATGCCTACATTCATACTGTACATACTGTCAGGGTTTGCTTCCTGGGACCTTGGCCGCCCTGCTGGGCTGAAGCTGTACTGCAGTTTCTTTGACTGTTTGTGTTGTCCATGTGCTTCTGTTTTGTTTGCCTGCCCTGCCCCTTTCTCCTCCCTTGCTCCACACCTGTGCCTTGTGATCCTGTCCCCTCGTAATGAGTGTCAGCTGCCTCCTGTTTTGTCCCGGTGTTCCTGTTCCCCATTTAAGCCCTAGCCAGTTCTTTGTCCTTTGTCTAATTGTCTGACCATGTACCTTGTGTTTGGAAGATTGTTACCCAGTTTGCTTGCCTGTCTGTGAGTTCTGTTTCTCCTTGCTCTGCCTTTGTTTTTGTTCTCGTGTTTGTCTCACTGGATTCTTCTTCTGGAGTTTTTGTTTACCTGAACTTTTTGGATTTTTTGGACTTGAACTGCCTAATTTGCGATCTGGATGTTAAGTTCTCCTGTGAAATTTCCTTGCCTGAATGATACCTGACTGACGCTTGTTCAACTGATGTTTTTTGTGTTTTTCCCCGAACTCTGCTTTTGGGAACTTTTATTGGACTACTTGTGTTGTTTTGCCAATTGAGATCTGTGGTTTTTTTTTCTCTTTTTACCCAAACTGTATCTGACTCCTGGGCCTGCACAAAAGAATAAATGTCCTGGTCCGATCTGCATTTGGGTCTCTGTCTGATTCCTTACACATACATTCTTATATATATACATACATACACACATACACTGAACATACATATATATATATATATATATATATATATATATATATATATATATATATATATATATATATATATATATATATATATATTCATTTTCCAATAGGCCTACATCAATGCATTCATCTATACATACATACATACATACATACATACATACATACATACATACTATATACATATGCATAAACCCTTCTATCCATCTACCCATCCATCCTCATCTCTCTTATTTGGGTTTACAGTAGCCTAGAAATCTAGATGCACCCTAGCGGGTACATCTAGCCACGCCCTATGGGGCCTCAGTAGGTCTACCATTGGTCTTACCAAGGCTTGGTAAGACAAATCACAATGCTCTATCTTTGTAGAGAGTCATTGGGCCAAGGAATCATTTGAATTAACTTTGGCATCAACTTTGGAAGAGTTAGACTGGGACTTTTCTTTGAAAGTTGAGCAGAAAAAGACACTCAAGTCATTCGTTTAAACATATTCACTGTTTTGCCAATTTTGCTCTGATTGGTCGCAGAACTATCCAGTTTGAA
This sequence comes from Tenualosa thibaudeaui, assembly GCA_027481765.1. Classification (NCBI taxonomy): domain Eukaryota; kingdom Metazoa; phylum Chordata; class Actinopteri; order Clupeiformes; family Clupeidae; genus Tenualosa; species Tenualosa thibaudeaui. Next base: position 260,842 of record JAIFZK010000205.1, read on the forward strand.
AGATAACTGCTGATTATGCTCCTAGGATTGAGTTCAGTCTATCGGTTGTTGCCAGACTATACATTTTGATGTTATATAGTTTAGCTTGTCAGGCTAGTCTTTCAGTATTTTTCTGTTCTGTTCTTCTGTGAACTGCTGTGGTCATCATAATATGCCATGAACCACTGATGCTTACACACACAGACATGAACCACTGATGGTTACACACACAGACATAAAAAAACTGATGCTTACACACACAGAACCATCACACTGGCTCATCCACGCCACCAGGGTCTGTAATTACTGCACTTACTATGTCGTCTTATAATCTGATGATGTCGTCTCTTTAGAGACAGCTATCGTTTCAGTGTATCATCACAGCCCCATGGTGCAAGGTCACGTCTCCCCTCTGGTACCGTGTGTGTGTGTGTGTGTGTGCGTGTGTGTATGTGAGGGGGGAAGGTTTGCTGGTGAGAAGTACATGGCATCTCCTTGCCTCCGGCACCTGCTCATTATGAGGTCACACACACACACACACACACACACACACACACACACACACACACACAGGCAGGTAGAAAAGATGCTGAGGAGGCAGACTTCCAGTGGTGACCCTGGTGAGATTGACAAGGTCTCTGTTTGCTAGGGCGCTCTCTGCCCTTGACTGGACACACATGCCCCACAGGCTCTCTCTCTCTCTCTCTGTCTCTATCTCACTCCTCTCTCTCCATCTCTCTCTATGTACTCTTTCTTTCTCACTAAAGTCTCACACACTTGAAAATTATAACATATTAACTGAAATGCCTGCTGTAAATGTTCAGCATAACCTGAAACCTAAACATGCTGCAGTAATTCTCAGTGTGTGTGTGTGCATGTATTTTTGCATGCACGCGCTCATGTTTCTGTGTGTGTGTGTGTGTGAGAGAGAGAGTTCTGTAAAGAAATAGAGTCAGGGAAAAAAGAGATTCCACCTAATTAGGTGTTATTAATGAGAGATAGAAACACAATATGCTGGATCTGGTAATCAGAAGGTTAATCGACAGGCGACGTCACGCAATCGCATTTATCAGTTCCCATTTATGTCTCCTTGGGAGGTGGCAGGTTTACAGTAAATACCTTCTGTCCCCCTAATTTGCTAATGATGAGGATAATGATGGAGAGTGCCGCGGCCATTAGCCGGGACAGGCACGCTGCATCACTCTGTCAGGCCGTCTCTCCCAGGCCCACCATGAGAAGTGATGGAGCGCAGCTGTTCACTAAGCCGCCTACCAACAAAAGCTGCACACTCTCTCACAATCTCTCTCTCTCTCTCTGTCTTTCTCTGTCTCTCTGTCACTCTCTCTCTTTGTCTCTGTGTCTGTCTGTACATAAATCTAAGACCTGGGTTCTGTAGATTAAGAATTAAACTAGAGAGAATTGAAATTTCTGTTCCAATTCAGTGTTGCTTCATTGACATAGAAAATCATACTTTGTATTGGCAAAGTATTGAGATTTTTTTATGATGTTTTCTCCCTCTCTCTAACTCTCTCACCTGCTCTCTCTCTCTCTCTCTTTCTGTTTTGGGGTTTGGCAAGGACAGGTGATGCTGCTGGGTGGGTCTATGGGGAGAGCAGTGGCGAGGTGGCGAGGGGGGGGCGTTGCACTTCCAACACACACACACAAATCCACATACATACACACATACACACAAATCCACATACATACACAAGTACACACAAACACATATGTATAGAGGCAGGTAAACACACAAACTGTGTGCACATACAGACCCACATACATAGACATGCACAATTGCACAAAAGTAGACATTCACCTCCATGCTCCTTGTGTGTTTCAATTCATCCTTTTAGCACACTGAACCCATCTCTTCTCCTCTCCTTTCTCCCTCCCTCCATCTCTGGACTTCCTCCCCTCCCTCCCTCTCTCTCCCTCTCTCTTTCTCTCTCCTCTGTGGAGAGAGAAACGCACCTCTCTTTTTGTCTGATAGCCGTTTTAATTAGTAGTCGGCACCACAAGCCCAGCCATCAGCCTTGCAGAACATGTTACAATTACAGCTGATGGCGAATTACCCTGCTCTTTTTCCCAGAGATTAATTTGAGGCCGTGTCTGGTGGAGGTGCTGCTCTCGCGCCCTGTCTGGGGGCTGACATGTCTTGTCTTGTTTCATCTCCCAGCCCGCACAGGGGAGTCACGTCACTAGACGAGTCATTTCAAAGATGGACTTGTAACATTACCCAGGACAAAAAGAAAAAAAAAAAAAAAGAGAGAGACATACACAGTAATTGATTGACTCTGTGCGCTAACTAATTCGTTCTTTTAATGCTTTTATTTCTGATAATGGTTTATAGCCGGGAGTGGTACACCAAGGAGGGGGACGAGGGGGGGAATCATAACTGATCATTAGACCAACCAAAATTCCTTGCATATGCGATGTGCGGTCCTTGGGCAAACCACATTAGGCTGTGAAATTGGCTCTAATTTCAAAATAACCTCGTCCCAAAACTCAATGTCACCACTGATGGATGAGACGCAGGGGTGAATTCAGATGACTTGATGGCTGACTTGTCAGGGCCTTCATCACAATCTCTGGGTGATGATGCTGATGCTGCCTGCTGCTGAAGAGAATGGCAACAAGAGATGCATCATTCAGTTCTGTTTGTGTGTGTTATGGGTAATGTGTACAAGTGAGTTCACAAATGGTACACAAGTGTAACACAAGTGGTTTTATCCTCGCAAAAGAATTTAGTTTGACTGTTTTCTGGATAGCTCTGAATATAAAAAAACCCAATCTAACTATCAGTATTCAACCTGGTTGAGCAGTACTGGATGTTGATACAATGTAATAATCACTATTAAGAAAAGGGCTGCTTCCCCATCTTCATTTTGTGCAATATTTGTCTTTTAAATTTCTCCCTCTTAATCAGGGGAACTGCTATCATCACACAAGAATACAAGGATACAAGGAAATTTTATTGTTACATGCACATAGTTACTAGGTGAAAGAAATTCAGTGAAATTATGTCTGTTTGTCAGCCTATATTGTGTGTGTCGGGGGGGGGGGGGGGGGGGCAGGAAGGTAGTAAAGTGCCCAGAATGCGGTTGGGGTTGGGGGTGGATGTTTGGTGAAGTGCAGGGGTGAGGAAGGGGTGGCATAAAATGCATATGGGGGGTTACAGGCAGGGGGGATTTCTAGCGATGGACTTGGCCGTGTGGGCGTGTGGGGGGACGGAAGGGAAAAGGGGATAATGCATGTGATTATCAATGTATTAGCACCATGAAACTAAGTCAGTGCTGGTTCAGGTCAAAGGTCAACACATGTAGTAATATTAGCTCAAGAACATATGCATGGATTGTAATATGTTTGCTAGTGCAAATCAAACTCAATTCAGTTGAAAGAATTAACAGATTTAGAGTTAAAAGTTTTCAATTTAAAGCAAGTTATTGTGTCTGTCTGTTTTAGAGCCCTAGGACTCTTAAGTTAATGGAGAGCAAAAATATTCCTGACAGGGACCCACCCAATGCATATTTCCCCTATGAAAACCCCCTCCCCCACCCCCCAAATAATGATGTTTGTGTGAAATCTACTGTAGGCCCTTTCATCCTTAAGGACCACCATGCCAATACACCCACAGGCTCTTGGGCTCTGTCACATCCATGAGACTCCAGACGTCTCCAGCAGGAGAGCACTGCAGTGTGTTATGCACTGCACACTGAGCGCAGTATGCTCCTTCAGACACACCATACACACACACACACACACACACACAAACACACTACTGGGAGTGTCAGTGTTTGGAGCATCTGGAGTACCCAGTGGCTGTAGCCTGTATAACATGGTTAGGCCTAAGCTGTGTGAGCTGTGTGTGTGTGAGTGTGTGTGTGTGTTGTGTCACTGTGTGTTTGTTTGTGTGCATGAGAGTGTGTGTGCATATGTGTGTGTGTAAGTATGTGTGTGTGTGTGTGCATCAGGGATTGTGTTAGTATGGTAGTTGGAGCTGTCTCCCCAGGTCAGGATGCTGTCACTGCACTGCATGGGGGCCAGGAGACGAATGGGCAGTGAAGTCTGGAAGTCTGGTCCGCAGGCGACGCAGGAGAGGAAGATAGAGAGAGAGAGAGAGAGAGAGAATGAGAAAGAGAGAGAGAGAGATGACGATGACATCACCAAGCCGTCAGTGCAA
>JAIFZK010000205.1:267500-272500 GCA_027481765.1 Tenualosa thibaudeaui
CTCACGTCAGGGCAGCCATGGCTCACTCATGCCCAGCTACATCGGCTTGTCGGCAACAATGGGCTTGTGTTTAGTGTTTAGTATCTGCTGCGCTTGGGTGCTCACTTCACAGACGAACGAACGACGAGGAAAGTGAACACACCCCGTGGTGTGCACACAGATTTGATCTGTTGCTCTTTCACTCATGCGTGCATAGACACACACACACACACACACACACACACACACACACACACATTAAATGCTCCTTTTCTCACTCTTTCCTCTGTCTTTCTCTTGCTTTTCACCTAACAAAAAGCATTCACAATTCCAGGTCACAGACCTTGCCAGACACCCTTGCCAGGTAGGCAGGCAGGCAAGCAGGCAGGCAGGGGCTATGGTGTTGCCAAGGGCTGAGCCAGACTCGGCCAGCTCCTCACAGGTTGGTTTGGGTGGCACAGGGCTATGAAGCTGGCAAGAGAGGCGTCGGCTACTAACATGCCCAGACCATATGCCCTTGAGGTCAGACTTGAACCAGAAAGTGCTGGCAGTACCTGAAACCCACCTCTCCTTCTCTGTGCTCCAGGCCAAAGCAACCCCACACCAATGAAATAAACAACAACAAAAAGAAGACTAGTCCAGTTTCCAACAAGCTAACTGGATAAAACAGTAACATGGGCAGAAGGAAATTAGATCAATCAGTTGTATCTGAGGGCTAATTCTCTATTTGTTATTTAGGGTGTTGAGTGGCCCTGCCAAGCGGGCTGTAATGAGTATGAAGCACAAGTGGCGACACAGACATGGAGACTTGCACTGATGGACTCAAACTATTTGTCTACTTTTTGAAATCTGCTATACTCTTTTCATCACTGCACTAAAGGAAATAAGTATGTGTGGCTGAAGTATAGAAGCACTCTATCCACTCCACTCTATAAAAGACTCTTTCCACTTTTCATTGAGTTAAAAAGCTCCAGCTATGTGTTTTTAGGTCAGGGAATGAAGTTTGTATTTGATGTAGCAGCCCCAACACACACAATGTAAGAGATTCAGATATCAGAATATTGGATCCACTTCTAGATCTCTTGTGGAGCTTTCAGAAGAGTCATTCTCTACGTGATTTCACACAGTCTAAATGCAAAGTCTGGCATAGGTCTCCTTTGATGTTTGCCATGTTGTCTGTGGTCAGGTTTTTGTGAGCTCCTCAGCGGATGTAAACTTTCGTTCTCCCCTCCGACGGCATCACCACCACTGTCTCTCCATGACTGTTTTCCCAGCGGCGCCTCCACCCGTGGCTGCTCAGCAGACCGAGGGGCTGGAAGGCACAGGTTCTGCCGATTAGGCCCGGTGACTTCTCTTGACCTTTCAGCCAAATGCCACACAGCGTGAGGTGTACGGGTGTAATTAGACACGATCGCCGAGCCTACCACCACCATCACCACCATTTCCTGCTGAGGCCCAGGAGAGAGAGAGAGAGGAAAAGAGAGAGAGAGAGAGAGAGTGAGTGGCGCTGTGGCCCCCTGGCTTCATTAGTCCTGTTTAAGATGTCGGGGGCATCGGGCTAATGGCATGCGCCACTCAGGGCCAAATAATGACCCCCGATTCTAACCCACTCCCCTTCTTCTTCTCCTCCATCTCCTCCATCCCTTGTTCCTCTTTTCTCTTCCGCCCCACCCCTCCCCCCACCACACACACACACACATAGACACACACACACACTCACACACACAGACTACCATGGTTACGCTCCTCCCATGGAGGGTCGTAATGAGACGACGGCGTCAGTGTGGGGTCTCGTTAGCGTTCGGCCGCTGCGGCGCCCGAGAACCACTGAGGTCACTAATGTGACTGAATGTAATGACATTTTCTTCATGCTAGCTGCTACCAAAAAACAAGTGAAAGCATAAGAGAATGGGAGGAGGAGGAGAAAAGAAAAGTAAAGATGGAAAAAAGAGAAGAGAGAGAGAAAAAAAAGAGTGAATTCTCAAATCCCAATTAAGCAAGGCATCAAGCAGGGCGAGCGCTAGCAGGGGATTTCATGGCTAGCGCACGAGGAAAGGTCAGATGCCAGTGGAACTAGCGGCAGTCACAGGCTTTATTAGCTCTAATGATCTCTCCCCACACAATGAATTAGATGCATTACACCACTACTTCCCCAACACACACACACACACACACACACACACACACACATACACACACTGACATACTGACAAGCACATACCCACACCACCCCCTGCTTTCCTCCAATACACAGATATATACGCACATATACACACATATTGCTAAGAGACCTGTCAGTCACAAACGACCCTAAGACACAAACACACATTAGTCAAGACAGAATACTTGTTCTGGAAACAAAAAGAAGCACATAGTTATGACCTATATCTTGGATCAGTTCAAAGGTTTTGCCAGACAAATTTGTTTGGCATAGAGGCTGCAACCGCTCAAAGACCTCTTTGACCTCCTGTTTTGAAAGTAGTTTTTTTGTGTGTGTTCACATTATAATCTTTCATGTGTAATCACCACTAATTTGCATTTTCATTAACGATTTTTGGGGTAGGGGCTGGCGGTGGGGGGACACGGCCTTCTCTAACGGGGCCAGATGTTGTTGCCACGGCGTTTGGAAGCTTTCCCAGACTTTAGCGCCCCAGAATAGAACAGCCTACATTAACAGAAATATCTGCAGCTTGGCCTGTGACTGATGCGCACCCCTCCAGACTAAACGTCTGTTGTCCCCGAGCTAGCTTTTAGCTACCAGGACAGGAGAGGAGAGAGCTGCGCTGAATTTATTCTAAACGATTCTGAGGTGAAATTAAGCAAATTACTACAGAAGCTCTCAGTCACACTACTGTTTACCCCTGCTGTTCCACATCTATCTTTGCCTCTTTCTTTTTTCACACTCTTACTCTACCTCGACCCTTTATCACAATTTCTCTGTCATTTCTTTCTCTCTGTTCTAACCACTCCATACATCTCTCCTTTCTTTCTCTCCATTCTAACCACTCTATACATCTCTCCTTTCTTTCTCTCTTTCTTCCCCAATCTGTCTCTTGAGCTAGTTTGGCATCTGCTCATGTTGAGGTCTGTGTATTCCACACATTTCTCTCCCTCTCCATCGCTCTCTCTCTCCCCCCAGTCTCTATTCCTCTAAATATCTCAATGCTGTTAGTATCCCCTCCTGCCCCATCTCTGAGTCTCTCTGTCCCTTAATATTCTCAATTCTTGTGCTTTTTATCCCCCATCTCTCCATGTCCTTCGTCCCTGTGTGTCTTTCTTTCTTTCTTTTTTTTTCTCGCTTTCTTTCTTTTCTTCTTTTCCTCCTTGGCCCTTTCTTTTTCATGCTGTGCTGTGCTGTGCTGTGGGTCTGGCTGTAGTGTTAGGAGTAGAGGGAACAGAGATTGCCTGTGACAGGAGCAAAATGAGGCTAACAGATCCCCTAATGAGGATGTGCCCAGCAAAGTCCAGCTCCAGCTCCAGCTCCAGCCTAGCCCTGCCTGCCTACTGGGCCTACAGAGAGAGAGAGAGAGAGAGAGACAGAGAGAGAGAAAGAAAGAGAGAGAGAGAGAGAGAGAAGAATAAAAGGGGGGAAGCGGGAGAGAGGGAGTGGGGGCAAAAAGAAAAACAGAAACAAACAGAAAGAGTGATATAACAGAAAGAGTGATACATAAGAGGTGGATGGAGAGAATCCAACTGAACAGGAGGAAGGGAGAGTGGGAGTCAGAATGATGGACAGAATGTGGACATCTGAGGAAAAGAAGGAAGGAGAGAAAGACCTGAAAGAATGGCCAATGAGAGAGAGAGAGAAATAAAAACACGAGAGAGTGAGAGGGTTTCTGAGAGGAATGAGATGATAGCAAAGTTGTGGCCATGGAGTCTGACTCATAGGGAGGCACAACAAGGGAGAATTACTTAAGAGAGGAGGTGTGTGTGTGTGTGTGTGTGTGTGTGTGTGTGTGACTGTGACTGTGTGTTTGTGTCTGTGACTGTGTGAATGCTGCATATGTGTATGTACACGTGTAAGCTTGGAGAGGGTGTGTGTGTGTGTGTGTGTGTGTGACTGTGACTGTGTGTTTATGTCTGTGACTGTGCAAATGCTGCATATGTGTATATACATGTGTAAGTCAGGTGAGTGTGTGTGTGTTTGTGTGTGACTGACTGTGACTGTGTGTTTGTGTCTGTGACTGTGTGCGTATGCTGCATATGTGTATATACATGTGTAAGTCAGGTGAGTGTGTGTGTGTTTGTGTGTGACTGACTGTGACTGTGTGTTTGTGTCTGTGACTGTGTGCGTATGCTGCATATGTGTATATACATGTGTAAGTCAGGTGAGTGTGTGTGTGTTTGAATGTGTGTGTGTCTGTGTATCTACTATGTGTGTGTGTGGATGGGGATGTGTGTTGTGCTAAAAGAATGCCACCTGCACAAATGAGACAGGGCATCGAGTGTGTGTGCATTGTGAACTGACATGTACACAGTGCTAAACAGAGCTTCGTCATAGTGTGGGACAAAAAACAGACGCACTGCTTTTTGAATTTGCTCTGTAGATCTCTCTGGCCATGAAGCCATTGTGGCTCATTACCAATTCAGCATAAATCCAGGAACCAATGAAGTTCTTGAGTACTAAAGTGCCAGGAACCAATCAAGTGCTTGAGTACTAAAGTGCTTGTGTCTATGGTTACACTATGAGCATATGTTTTCCTTTGAACTGAGTAAACAAGCTATTTAAGCCACTGTATGCAAGAAAGATGCATTTGCTGCACGTTCAAAGAGTTCTGGTAAGAATTTAGTACTTCAATTTAACTTCACGCAAATTTCACGCTGGTTATGTTCCTGGAAATGGGAGGCTAATCACATTTCCAAAAAAAACCCAAAACATCAATGTTTGACTGCTCCTGTCTCTAAGGAAATGTATCACTCTGTCTGCTTCGTGAGTCTCAGAAGTGACAGGAGACTAATTCAGACTTCCACTGCCTTACAGGAGAGAGAGAGAAAGAGAGAGAGAAAAAGGTCTTGAAAGG
>JAIFZK010000205.1:277500-365000 GCA_027481765.1 Tenualosa thibaudeaui
GAAGCTTTTAGCAGGGGCATTCATATTAATGGGGCCCCCGTGTCCAACGGTGCCTGTGCATGGTGGCTCCACGGGCCTGCCTGGCAGAATAGTCCGTGGGCTTCCTCCTAAAACATATGTGAGACAAATTGAGATTACGGTTGGTTACAGAAATGGTCCCTGTAGCAGTCTCTCTCTCTCTCACACACACACATACACACACACTCTCACTCTTTTTCTCTTGCAATAACAATAAGGTTCATTAATGGACCACTCACGGGTGAATTCATTTAAATTATACAAAGGTGACCCAAACAGGCACATGTTTTGTATCTTGATTATAAATACCTAATGCCAATAATAATGTGCATATTTGTGCAAAAACATACTAGGAAATGAAATCATAAGTCATGAAAAATATCCATATCATAACAATAATGAAGCCTAAAGTGAGTGTGTGTGTGTGTGTGTGTGTGTGTGTGTGTGTGTGTGTGAGTGTGTTTTGTGTGTTTTCGATTTTGGGTATGGGTTGGTACAAGTACGCAGCCCAGTCATCCAGGTCGTGTGTGTGATACCGTGAGTGAGCCACACTCACCCTTTTTCTGTCTCTCCCTCTCTCTTTTCCTCTCCCTCACTCTTTTTCTCTCCCTCACTCTTTTTCTCTTTTCCTCTCCCTCTGTCTCTCTATCCCTCTCTCTTTTCCTCTCCCTCTGTCTCTCTATCCCTCTCTCCTTTCCTCTCCCTCTGTCTCTCTATCCCTCTCTCCTTTCCTCTCCCTCTGTCTCTCTATCCCTCTCTCTTTTCCTCTCCCTCTGTCTCTCTATCCCTCTCTCCTTTCCTCTCCCTCTGTCTCTCTATCCCTCTCTCCTTTCCTCTCCCTCTGTCTCTCTATCCCTCTCTCTTTTCCTCTCCCTCTGTCTCTCTATCCCTCTCTCCTTTCCTTTCCCTCTGTCTCTCTATCCCTCTCTCTTTTCCTCTCCCTCTGTCTCTCTATCCCTCTCTCCTTTCCTCTCCCTCTGTCTCTCTATCCCTTTCTCTTTTCCTCTCCCTCTGTCTCTCTGTCCCTCCCTTGTCCCATCTCCTGAACCTCAGCAGGCGCTGGCCTGGCATGTGTCTCCAGCTAGACCTCACCCAGTGTCCAGTCTGCTGTCAGTCTCCGACTTGTTTACGACCAAACATCCACCGCCTGCTCCCTATCCAGCCCTTCAGCCCCCTGCACCCCTCACCAACCCGCCCCCACAGCCCACTCACACACACCATCAACCCCCCGCCTGTCCTTTCCTTATGGGGGGTGGTGCCGGCTCGTGATTCATGTCGTCTCTCGTCTCAGAAGTTGGGCGCAGGACATGTGATGTACATCATCGGTAATCAGATAAGTTGGGAACCTTCCTCTTGCTTTCTTGCAGAGCGCTTGCGTCCGCTTCACTGAGAGCCAGAGTGCAACTGTCACATTACGAGCCAACAAGCCCTCACTACCCTGCGTGGTAAACAAACGCCCAAAGATGTTTTGCACAACAGAACACACACACACACACACACACACACACACACACACACAAACAGGCGCACAAAGAGAGTGTGGAAAAATCCCTTCAGGTGCGTCCAAGTGGAGAATTGACAGAGATCTGCTTTGCTGTTCTGTCTATTTGAACTCTTTAACCAATTAAAATAGCAGAGCAGAGTGCATATTTTAATATGCATGACAGAATGTCAGATTGTGAAAAAAGAAACCTCACACAACATAAAAAAACAACAGCTAATTATGTGGTCAACAGTCTGCCCGTTATGCCACTGCACCTTCTTTTTAATTTGCACATGAAACTGTGCCTTTCATGATGGCAACACACGTTTTGATCTCGCCGTCAAAACCCGAAGCTTTCAACTGCGTTGTTTTAATGAGTCGATGCACATTTGGAGTAATTCTTTGGCTCGGAGAGCACTGGAGAGAAAGCAGTTCTGTTCCTTTCTCTCTGTGTTGTGTTATGTGTGTGTGTGTGTCTGTGTGTGTGTTTGTCAGGGTTCCATAATGAGCCTTATTATTCCTGTGTTTCTCTAGGTTATAATTGAGTCGTCATTGTTATTTACTTCCCCTTAGCTATGTTTGCTAGCGTGCAACACCAGGGCGCTTATGCTACAGTGCTTGGAGAAAGCTTCCGGCGTGTGGAAAAAACTTTGCCAATTATTTGTAGATCTTTTGTTACCTAAAAACAAGCAAATCCAGATGATTAAGGGTACATACTCATAATAAGGCTAATTAAGAGCATGTCATAGGAAACATGCCCCTAGAAGTGTGTTTTTGTTTAGTATATGGGGTCTTTTTTGGGCGTGAAAGGTCATGGAGTTGGACATTTATAATTGACTTAATGGGTGACAGAAATCATGGTGCTTTTCCCCATTATTCACCCTGGCTGATACAGAAAACACATTTGATAGAAATATGGTGTTTCTATGGATGTATATTCATATGTGTACCATGTGATGAATAACCCCCCCCACACACACACAACACACCCACACACACACATACTTTGGTGCATGTTATGAAGAAGAGTATTCAGACTATTAGGGCCTCTGTATGTAAAAAATACCATGACAAATATTTTGAGAGAAAAAAAAAAATCTAGCTAACTTCGGCCATAAAAAAATAGCAAAAAACAAAACTAAGCAAAACGAAGCAAAGCAAAGCAAAACCCATGCATTTGCTCCCTTTGCAACACTGGACAACTGCTCTGTCTGCACCAAATAACCAAATAGACCTACACTACTTTTCAGTTTAGGCTACCTCTACTGCGTCATCATTCAAAGTATTCAAATGTTGAATATTTAGTTAAGTATAGTATTAGTAGTAATACTATTAGTAGTTAAGTATAAATATACTTTAAGTAGGACCTGAGAATCTGGATGAGGTGAGAGCTGAATTCTCTTTACCAGTAGCAGATATAAGGCCGTTGTGGGTATAACCTATGACCTTTTGATTGTTGCCTGTGGTGTAGGCTTAGCATGCATACATTAAATAAAAAACATCTAAAACCATCAATACAATAACCCCCATACTATTTGCTCAAATGGATTAAATAGCAGGTCTTTAGATGTTGTAGTTCCTATCCTACATCCTACATCATATTTTATGCTCTTGTGTGCACTAGTATTGGATGCAGTCAAGACCATATTAAACCAGAAGCCTTTAAGCCAATGCTAAAATTTCACAGTGAATATGTGAATAGATAAGATGGCTCCAATCAAATTTGTAAGGCAAATCATGTTAAACTGTGAGGTCTATTAAGCATGTAGCCACAATGAAATTGTAACATTTTTGTCTGCACTTCAGAAATATCTCACTACTGTGAACCTTGTTTTACGCCATCAGTCATCAGTATGAAAATGTCTTATATTTTACACACACAAACATGCTGGCCTTGAAAGACAAACACAGACACACACACACGGTCCTCTTAAACCTGTGAGGAACATCTGCCACTCAATGAGATGCACTTTGGCACCTTCACAACAAATTCATTCATATAGCCTTCCTCCATTCATTACAGCACCTGCCTGCCAGAAGGATCATTAGACCCTTGATCACCTCACTCCTCTTCCAGAACCAGACCCATTTGCATCAGAACCAGCACCAAGGTCCTCTCTGCACACACACACACACACACACACACATGGACATAGAGAAACACCCACCATCCCTTTCATTCTCGTTTCTTATTTATCTAGTTTTATTTATTTATCTCTTTTAATAAATATTGCCGGTGGAGCGGGGGTGCGGTTGTGGTAGGGGCAGCAGTGGCAGCAGCAGCAGCAGCGGCGGCGGTGGTGGTGTGAGGCGCTTGGCAGAGCTGCTGCTCATCCAAAGTCATTTGCGGCGGAGTCCATTATCATCATCACTTCTGGTGATGAATCCCTCCAGATCGTGGCAGCGCCGTGCGGCTCAGCTAGGCACGGCAAAGCCCGTGCGCCGCCCCCCCCCCCCCCCACCCTCTCACCCACCCACCCTGCAGCCGTAATGACATTCTGCTCGTCTTGGCTGCGCGCCCCTTCCAATAGCTCATTCTAAACAGCCTGCCTGCCAGACAGACAGACCGGGGTGCACACGCCTGCTCTGGGTGTCTTTGATTTCATAGGGAAAGAGGAAGAGAAAAGAGAGGGAGAAAGGGAAGGAGAAATGGATGGAGGGAGGGAAGAGGTAGAAAACAAGGAGAGAGAGAGAGAGAGAGAGAAGGACAGAGACAGACAGGCAGACAGAAGGAGAGAAAGAGAGAATAGAAAAACAGAAGTAAGACAAAAAAGAAGGAAAAAATGGATTGAAAAAGTCTGGTGTGTGTGTGCATCCGTGCGTGCATGTGTGTGAGCACATACAGATGTGGAAGTTTACTTGTATTTCTTTTGTTTGTTTCTGCATGTGTGCTTGTGTACATACAAGTTAGTGTTTGCTTGTATGTTTGTGTGAGTGTGTCCGTGACTCTCTCCGTATGTGTGGCAATGAATGTATGTGTTGATGTGTGTGTGTGTGTGTGTGTGTGTGTGTTTACTCATTCCCTCTAGCTGTTGCCAGTCTGTGTTGTAATAGGGCAAGACATGCCTCTTGTGTATCATGGGCATGAAGTGAGAGAGTGGAGTCTTTTCCACTGAGCTGAGCCAAGCCCAGCCAAGCCAACAAAATACAGGGGGTAAAAAAGAACAGCTTCCCAAGCATCAGGCTGTCAGAGGAACGGAAGCAGATCGAGACTGATGCCCCATGAAGAGACATGTGCCCAGATTGTGCTGCTGGCTAGCACTGGCCCAGATGTGGCCCTAAACTGGCACATGCCTGACCCGTATCAACACCAGCGTCAGCCACAGTTTGGACAGCGACATTAATAGAAGCTTTATTCACCATACACACCAGTCTGCAGTCTGCAGTGTGCAGTATGCAGTATGCAGACCCTAGAGGAGGGAATAGACCAGTGAGGTTGACTGGTGGACCTTGTAAAATAGTCAGGTGGATGCATGAAGGTGAGATAATTCCCTTCAGATCAACCAGGTTTGTGTGGCCCAATATTAATGATGATACAAATATAAATACAAATATTAAATGGACACAAACTCCATAGTGAGGCTTCAATCAGCCCCATGTCATGTCACCCCATTGTAATGTCAAATAAGGGGTTGGATAGATATGGAAGTGTGTGTGTGTGTGTGTGTGTGTGTGTGTATGTGTATGTGTGCGCGTGTGTGTGTGTGTGTGTGCGTGCGTGTGTGTGTGTGTATGTGTGTGTAGGGGGGCGCTGTGATTTTTAAAGTTGTGCCAGATCATGAGAGTAAGAGGAAGGTAGAGAGGAGAAGAGGAGGAAAAAGGGAGGAAAAGTAGGAGAGACAGGAAAGAAGAGGAGGAGAAAGGGAGAAAGAAAAAGAGAGGAGAAATAGAGGAGAGAGGCAAGAGACAGGAGAGGGGATAGAAGAGAGGAGGAGAAGGAGGATGGAGAAAAAATATCAGATGGAAGAGAGGGAGGAACTATGAGAGAGTAAAAAGAGAGGGAAGAGTGAATAGAGAGAAACAGAGAGAAGAGATGGGGGAGCGGCAAGGACAGAGAGAGGAGGTTGAGAGAAAGTAAAGGTGAAGAGAGAACAATTGGAGAGAGGAGAGGATGAAAAAGAGAGAAAGAAGAGTAGGAGAGAGGGGAGAATGGAGAGCGAGAACAAGTGGGAGAGAGGAGGAGAGGGAGAGAGAGGTGGAGTAAGGCAGGAGACAGGAGAGATGGGGCAGCAGAGAGCCACACCAGCTGCCCCCTATCCGCCAGCTCAGCTCAGCTAGAAGCCCTGTGCTCTCAGCTCCATGCCTCCCCTCCACTGCAGCAAGGCAGCCCACAGGCATGCCTGCCCAATATAGGGGCACACTAGAGGAGAAATGGATAGAGAGAGAGGAAGGGGGGGGGGGTGTATCCAGGAGAGTGGGACACAGTGCGAGAGAGAGAGGGGGTGGGGGGAAGGGGGTGACCCAGGAGAGATGGAGGAGAGGCAGTGCTACAATGGAGAGAGAAAAAGAGAGAGGGCCCACACACATCTGCAGTTAATGAGAGAGAAACACAGTGTCCAGGAGACAGACAGATAGATGGAGAGAGACAGAGAAGCAGAGAAAGGGAGAGAGAGAGATGAGAGAGGGATAGCACCACATGATGGGGGGGGGGGGGCAGAGAGACCCCCCTCACACCTGCGGGTTGGCATGGAGACGGCGGGGTAAAGACGAGTGAAGGTGACACCAGCGCCCGAGCGGCTGTCTGGCACCTCGCTGGGCGCTCTGCCCATGCTGCCCACTCTTGCCACCGCCGCTGTGTGTGTTTGTGTGTGTGTGTGTGTGTGTTTGTGTGTGTGTGTGTGTGTGTACGTGTGTACAGAGGCCAGGTGGGAGATGTTACCCTAACAGTCTGGAGCTCTTGTGAATTATTTGCTGATAGATATAAACAGCTGTTATTCTTGGTAATGGAAAGCAATTAGAAACATCTGCACACTTGGCTGTGAGTGATGCCTCGTCGGCGCAGCAACGCTCCTGGAGGCCGCTGGGAAATCATTACATCATCAGTGTGCTGCGCCATCCTGTGCCGCACTGCACTGTGCCGCACCGCACGCTAGGCCACGACTTTGGGACTGGTACTGATCTGTGAAGAACACCAGGAGAGAGAGAGAAAGAGAGAGAGAGGAACCTCTTCTATACACAATACACAGACACACACACACACACACACACACACACACACACACACATACAAAAACACAAGCATAGATGGCAAAAGACAACCTTGTAAGTATGGCTAAACATATTCAGATGTTATGGAGTCCATGTTGTGGCCCGTACACAATTAACATTTCAAATCATTATAGGTCTCAATGGGTGCAGTTATTGCTTGTAAGCATATTGATATGACATTACTGTATGTGTATCACTGGGAAGGTTATAGTAACATATAGTTTCTTCAGGTGTTCCAATGACGGACAACAACTTATAATATATTCTCAGTCTGTGTGCATTCACTGTTGTGTGTGTGTGTGTGTCTGTATCTGTGTGTGTGTGTATCTGTGTGTAGGCCTCCTACCAGGAGCAGACGTTTCATTGTGCGAAAAATGGGCACGTTAGAGTCCAGTGATGCAGAGTGTTTGCTGTCACACCCTGAGTGCCCCCTTCCAGGTCCTTCTGTCTGGAGACTCGCTGGCATTTACGGTAGGACAGGGCCCATCAGAGGGAGCTGGTGCGTGGAGAGCCCAGACACTGTCACACTTTAGTTCTGCTTTTTTGATCTGAGGATCAACCCACAAACAGAAATACACACACACACACACACACACACACACACACACACACACAAATACACACATACTGCGCGCACACACACACACAGAAAATATACACTTACATGCACACACACCTCATACACAAATATTTACACTATCCTAAGGTGCGTACAATTTTAGATGTGCAATTATTTTTTTATTCTATACTGATATATATTTAGCTAATGCCTGATTAGTTAGTCATTAGTTAATATGTAATTACATGTTAATAGATGATATATTTCATCTGGCATCACAACAGATGAAATCCAAAATGACTAAATGAACATTACATGACTATAAGCCTATAGGCAGCACTGCTGGTCTGTTTGCCATACAGTTTGTAGCTTCTACAGGCAATCCTATATCTTTGGATGGAACTCATACATGAAATGTATAAAGTTTGAAGTGACTGATGTACAATTACAGCAGCATAGCAGAGATGCAAGTAACACTGGAAATGTGTCTGCTCTAACCTGTGAACAAACAATATAAGTGCCAAAATAACAAAACAATAATAAACAAAATTCAACAGGTAGCACATGCACATACAACACATTTAAGAGGGAGTGTGTAGGAATGTTTTTTTTAGTCATGAAATGAAAACAAGTACTTATAACTGGCCATGATGAGGGATTTCTGTATGTCGTCTCTAGTATTGCAACAAATGGGCTCTACGCAGTGGGAAAACAACCCCCCGGACGGGGTGCATATTTAGCTGGTTCTCCAGTCCAGCTTGTGCTTTTGAGCAGCTGAGGCAAACAGCTGGAGCACCAAACATCATATGAGTGCCTTTGGTCTGTCATGAGTGCAGTTCCTAGGGCAACCAACAGAAAGTGTCCGTCAGGACAGATAAGCCCCGAGGTGGCATGATAGGCCTAGGCTGTGTTTGTGTGTGTGTGTGTGTATGTGTATGTATGCATGTCTGACCCTATGTGTGTGTTTGTGAATGTATGTCTATGTGTGTGTGTGTGTGTGTGTGTGTGTGTGTGTGCATGTATGTATGCATGTCTGACCGTATGTGTGTGCGTGTTTGTGAATATATGTCTATGTGTGTGTGTATGTGTGTGTTCCTTTGTGCTTGCATGTATGTGGACAGCTATATTTATCTGTCTGATCGTGTATAGCACTGTGTCCTGATGTGAGTGCATCTAAGTTAGTGTGTGTGCAAATCGGTACTTGTGTTTGTGTGCGTGTGTGTCTGACTGTCTGTCTCTGTCAGCAGTTTTCTTGCACTCGACTTTGCCTGTGTGTGCGTGTGTGTGCACACGCATGTGTGTGTGTGTTTGTATGCATGTGTGCGTGTTTTCAAGCTATCTATGCCCTGGGGCCAGAGGTGACCAACAGCTCAGCATTGTGTTTGCTTTCAAAAGCAAGGCGAGGCCACCAACACAAAGCCAAAGTGTCAGGCCTCTGCAACAACAACTGCAGATGGTCCAGGAGGGGAAAGAGATGGTCGCCATGCCTTGTTATCGTTCTGGGGTTTATGTGAGGGGCATTGGAGACTCTGTGACTCAGTGAAATATCGCAATATTAGTTTACAAAGAATTCTTATCTGTGTTGTGGAAATTGTTTTGAAAACATAAATACACAGCACAACACAACACAGAATGTTAGCCATTTGTTCCACTTTCAGCTACAATACTTTCTTTATGACATCATGTCAGTCATGGATGACATCACTTCAATAAACAGCACCAAAGCCCGTGTGCCTGTTTGTGTGAGCTTGTAGGGCCACCATTGCCTCAGAGCACATGATCTCAGATGAGGAACACTGGAAGAGCTTCCCTACCATTTTTTCCAGAATTCCTGAAAAAAAAAATGTTAAATGATTATTTGTCCCGAGCTGAAGTAATTACATGAGCAAGCAGCGCACATCGAATCTGCTTACTCCTCTCCTGTGCCATCCCACATAATGTATTTGTGTGCTTCGCCTCAAACTCCCCCCCGACTGGTGTGACATCTGACTGCAGAGAGAGAGAGAGAGAGAGAGAGAGAGAGAGAGAACAAGCACAGCATAATAATATTTATTGTAATATACTGGGATGAAACACAGTGCAGGAACACTGCTCAAAAAAAAAAAAAACAAGAGAAAAGTATTTGTCCACAGATGGTCGCCGCAGCCTTTTAATAATGAAATCTGCTTTTGTGTTATTTAAAAAATTACAATAACCTCTTCGCTAAGCCCTTGACTTACAGCCCAGAACACCTGAACTGCCTGCCACCCAAATCCCCCCTCTGCACTGCCTGATAGCATATTAGGATTATATCTCAGATATGGTCCTAAAGCAAATAGGTTAGGTAAGCATATCTGTTTAATTTGATTCGGCTCTGAAGGCAGGATTAGGTTGTAGCAGTTGATTGTAAAGTAATTGCATTGTGTGGTGGGATGTTGGGGGTGGCTGGGTGGAGAGGGTGGGGGTTGCACATGTAAACATCTGTATGGAAACCCAGAGCAGCTCGGGCATACATCTCAAGCTGCATATGCCTATGGAGATTGAAATAAGTGGTGCATATGGGCTTGAGGGGTAGGGTGGGGCAGGCTAGGGTCAGGGGTGGTTGGGGGGGGGGGGGGTCACTGGGAATACCCGAACATGCCATACCATAACATGGGGTGGGGGTTAGACTCCATGAACAAAAGAGCATGCAGAACTTACATGGGCCAAATAAGCAGGCAGGTGATTGTGTGTTCTTAATGTAAGCCTCTTGCAGGATGTAAAGGGACAGGTTGAGAGAAGCATGTCAATCCAGAGTGGTACAAGTATGAAATGAGGCCACCTCTGCCCTCACCATGCCCCTGTCCCACTGCCAAACCCCACCCCTACTCTTAGGCTATGTGAGGCTTATCTCACGTGTGTGTGTGTATTTGATAGTGTGTGTGTGTTTGAATGTGTGTGTGTGTGTGTGTGTGTTGGGCAGGGGGAGTGTGTATGTGTATGTGTGTGTGAGAGAGTGTGTGTGTGTGTGTGTGTGTGTGTTGGGGGGTGGGGGTGAATGGCTTAGTACAGCACCTGCATGTTTACAGATGCAGATTTCATGAATGTAACCACCCCACCACCCCCTACACCCAGGGTCGCTCAGACCTGACAGATGGTCATCGCTGCCATCCCTGAGTGCATTCAACATAATATATACACTGTTTCTTTATATATGAAAATGTGCCTGTTTATGCCATCTATGGATACGAGCATATGCATACAGGCATTTTTACACACTTGCATACACAGACTCAGTCACACAACACATACTGGCACATATGCCAACACACACAAGCGTGCTGAGATACAAATGCAGACAGACTTGAACACACACACACACACACACACACACACACACACGCACAGAGCAAACAAGCTCACCAGTGTCTGACCTCTCAGAGCAAATCAGACGAGTAAACAGATAAGAAGCACTAGATTGGTTGTGATAAGGAGGAGCTGCTGCTCTCCTGCGGCCTAATGTAAAAATATGCCCAAATCACACACACACACACACACACACACACACACACACACACACACACACATGGTGACACACATCCCCTCAGCCCCCCGTCTGTGCATTGGGGTTGGGCATGGCTGGAGGGTAAACATACAGAGAAAACAAACTCCTTATGGCGACTGTAGCTGCCGCACGCTATGATTTAATTATGTTCAGGCATTCTGCGCGGACACCACGAGCGACGTTAATGAAGAAATGAATGGCCGCAGCTCACCCATATAACCGCACACCACCCACCCTCACCCCGAGCCCCTTAACACACACACACAATCTAGTGTGTGTTTTCATCTAAGACCTGGCCAGAGACACTCACCCTAGACAGCCTTCATGTGTTTGATCACAGGGAGCAGTCTCAGTAGCTTTACACTTTAGTAATTCATAAATTGCTTGTAAGGTCTTGTGTAATTTGATTGTTTTCTTGTGTCTCATGCACATAAAGAGTGTTGAGGGTATGGTGCATGGTTGTGTTTGTGTTTGTGTTTGTGTGTGTGTGTGTGTGTGTGTGTGTGTGTGTGTGTGTGTGCGCTTATAATTGTGTGCATGCATATGTTAGCTCTATGTCATATATAAATATATCTACATTGCATGTATCTCTCATTTTCCCTCTCTAGCCAAGTCATTTCTTACATAAATACATTTTAATTGATTTAATTTATATTTTTTATTTATTTGTTTTTCCAGGCTAATGAGGGTAGTGCCAGCATGAAGTTAATGTGATGTACTGTGGAGGACGAGGCAAGGCACCCGAGTGCCCGGGTGTGTTTGGTGCGGGCGGTTGGACGAGGCAGCGCTACTGAGGCTGACGTGATGAAAACAAGCTGCTCTACTCCTCTGTGGCTGGGTGGTGGTGGTGGGGGTGGGGGGTCATGGGTGTGTGGGGTGGGGGGATGGCTGGCTGGCTGACTGGCTTGCCCACAGATGCCTTCCAGAAATAGCAGTGTAGCGGAGTCATAAGAACACACAAATGAGCAACGGACACATTGCCTTCAACTCTATGCTGAAGAAGGGGAAGAGGAGGAGGAGGATGAGGAAGGGCAAGAGGGAGAGGAAGAATTGATCTGGGCCAAATGAAAACAGGTTGATTGCTGCTGCTGTACTCTGCACACTTCTTCCCATCACTCCTTGCTTAAAATAGTGTGTGCAACAGTTGTGCTGAAAAGTCTATTTCAGAGTAAATTAGTCATGATCAGAGTGAGCCAGATCAGGGCCAGATCAGATCCAGAATAGGGCCAGACCTAATGCAGAGGTCAGCACTATATCTCCATTAAAAACTCTTTGCATAATTCACTGATGTTTATACTGTGACCTTAGTCAACTCTTGTCCAAATGAGATATAGGTGCCGCAAGATGCCAGTGTGTCTGACCCCTGGTGGAAATGAAAATGTAAATATCAAGCCCAAGAGAGTCTGGTTGTTCTCTCAAACTCTCTTTCTCCTCAACCAGTGATACTTAGACAGCTGTAATTTCTTGATGAAGCGAGATATATGTCTGCTGTTGTAAATCAGATGTAGGCAGTTGTGAGGGGTAGGACAAAGTCAAGGGAAGAATGCTTTAAATCAGAAAGTGAAAAGCCAGTGTGGCCTTCCATCTCACTCTGACAGCCACTCAAACAATTACTCTTTCTGATCAAGAGCTGATTCTCAAGGCATCTCTTCCACTCAGACCTTCAGCGTCAATTCAAATATAAATCTAACATAGCAGATACAAATTTCAATTTAATTTAACCAGCTTTTTTTATTGTTGATGTACTGCATAAGACAGTGAGTCTTTCAAAAGGGTTCTAAGGGTTGTACTTGTACTCAACCACCAACGGTCAGTTACCACAGGCAAATCTATTTAGATGAAAAATACGACACATTTGATGATTTGATGATTTTACTTATTTGTACTTCAGTAGAGTGTTCAATATAAATATGTTTAATCATTAATAAGCCATATGGTGTGTTGATTTATTGTGGTGCAACAGAAGCTTCTAGAATGAACTGCTGTGCTCTGCTTTCCTTCTGTACCCGGGGCGAGCCCTCACTTGTGTGTCATACGCTTTGGCCATAGTCCACCCTTCTCCCAGCAGCAGAGGCTGTCCACCAGCCCAAAATAACCTGGCAACATGGCTGCCCCAACTGGACCAGGCTCCTTATGCTTCAAGCAAGGGGAAAAAGGTCACCTCTGAATACATCTCAGGGTTTCACCATGGCCATGGAATGATAAAGGACTACATGTTTGCTACAGTTTTTCTATTGTCAGAGTTTCAATGGGGGTTGGATAAGGAAGGGCATATGACTCATCATTATGGCCAAAATACTGCTTTTCCTTTACATTCCCTGGCCTTCACTGACTCACTGACTATTTATTAAGGCAAAAACAGCTAAATGTCTACCCAGTCCAAACATCTACACAGCACATACACAGTTCAAACACCCAAGCATCTACACAGTTTAAGAACCCACACAATCCAAATACCTACAAAGTAAACACCTACACCTACACAATCCAAAGAAATACATAATCTAAGCATCAACACTATCCAGATACCTACACAATGAAACATCAGCAAATGATGTGTGAAAGGGACAAGTTTCCTTTATAGTCACTCTTTTGTAACTTACACCAATGTCCTAAATTCTTACCTATTCATGTGAATTTATTTACAAACTAAAGAATAGCAACCAGCAGTGATGATTTCAAAGAGTTATGATGACAGGTAAAAGGTAAAAACAAACAAACAAACAAAAAAATAACACAGTTTCATTGCATTTGATTATGAGAGTTAGTTTCAGTTTTATCCTGTGGCAGGTTGACAAAAATTGGTGAAAAAGCCGCAGGAGCCAAGAAAACCATCATACACCCCATAGTGATGGGGTGATCACTGATGTGACTACAAACTGGAAATCTAATCTAAAAACAGCATAAAACATGCCTGCTTCTCCTTTAATGTGATGGTGTGGAAAAGCACAACATTAGCAATATCATTATATAATCAGATTTGACATTACACAATAATAACAACAACAACAACAACAACAACAACAACAATAATAATAATAATAATAATAATAATAATAATAATAATAATGATAAACCTAACTCCCAAAAGCAGACTATTTTTTGTCCAGATATTGTTGTTTTGGAGACAGAAGAGAAAAAACAGAGCAAAACTCCATATCAAATCATGAGAATCCACAAGGCTTATAGCCTGGCCATTAAGATTCATATGCTTATGAAATTATGATTGAAGTAGCTTGCTGCTGATGATGTGTGTTATTGTCAAGTCAGTTATCATCCTTTTAAAAGCACCGTCTGTCCTTACCCGGGGGACTCAGTATTATCTTTACTGCCTCTTGACCTTCTTGGAGCTTTTCATCTATGCTGACTGGAATTTATTTCATTTGTAATCCCCAATGCAAAGTGCTGTTTGGATTGGATTTGAAATACCAATAATAATAACAATAAAAAAATAAAGCAACAATGTGTCCTATCATGTCAATATATTTCTTTGGAATTTATTTTTTATGGGTTTGTGTCACAGCCAAATTGAGTGTGTGTGTGGTTGTGTTTGTGTGTGTGTGTGTGTGTGTGTGTGTGTGTGTGTGTGTGTGTGTGTGTGTGAGTGTGATAGCATAAAATATTTTTTTCTTATCCGTTTTGTTCTCTAAGCTGAATGAAAACAAAGTTTCACTGAACAGATTTGTCCAATACTAAGTTTCATGTAGAACAAGATGGCCCAAATCAACATGGTTGTTGGTTTGTGTAGTGTGTTTAGCATTCATTTGTTCCTTTTTACAATTGTTTTTGCTTTTTTTTCATTATTTGTTTTTAGAAGAAGAGAAGCAGCATGTTGCTCCATGTTATAAAAAACATTTGTACAGGAGTCATCCAATAAACAAATCAGCCTGAAGAAGATTGAACAAGTTGTTTATCTCATTCAAAGCATTTACCAAACAGCACAGATAACCAAAAATATTGCGCTGTATTTCAAATTCATAACTTAGATCTTTGAGATTCACTTAAATACATCATCACATTCAAAGAAACTTCCATAGCATGACTCGAATATGCTTTATGTGCTGAAGAACCCATTTCAAAATGCCTGTTTATGGTGAACATACCTAAAGACTTGGGTAGTACTTCTGCTCGTCTGGTTGGCCTGCAAACATCATCATATCATTGTCAACATTTGTCACACATTTGTCACCATGTGTCACACATTTCTGTGTCATGGTTTGTGGGGTGCCGTTTTAATGCCCCTAAATATGTACATGTGTCTTTGTGGGGTCTGCAGATTAGGCTCAACATGGCTGACCCCGACCCTGACCCATCTCTACAGCGTAAGTTGAATAATCCCTCAATGGAGGAGTAAGTGAGACTGCATGGGAGCCCATGTCATACAGCCAATGAGAGTGGCAGTGGCACTCCATGTAGCTCTGTGTCTTTGTTGGGGTTTTTTGTATATGTGTCATGCCTCTGTATGCTTTTGTGTATGTATGTTGTCTATGAACTACTGGACACCTTCATTTCCTTCTGGAGAAATACAGTATCCCTCTCTCTCTCTCTCTCTCTGTCTATCTATCTATCTATCTATCTATCTATCTATCTATCTATCTATCTATCTATCTATCTATCTATCTATCTATCTATCTATCTATCTACCAAAAACAAAGAGTGGAGACGCATGTTTTGGGTGTAGCCCATCATCAACATTGTTTTTCTGTTTATAGCTTCTACTTTTCAGCCATTGTTTTTCAGTTAGCTCTTGTGTGCGCCCTCGCGGTTTTGACTCTTTTTTCAGAAGTTATAAAGTCAAAGTCAAAAGTCAAAGTGTACTTTATTGTCAATTTACTATGTAACAAGCATTACAAACAGGACTGAAATTCACCAGACACCAAATGTGAACTAAAACACTCACACTCGCACACACACACACACACATAACACTCATCAACAAATACAATCAATAATAAACATAAAACATACAGGTACACATATAGGCTTCCAAAAAGATGGAAGTAGTGAAGTAGCTCTTTTTGGTAGCTGGTGAGGTAAGGTGAAGTGAAATGTGTAATATAAAAGTGCAATGAAATGTGCAATATGTAAAGTTGCAGTATGGTGTAGGTGCAATATGTACGGTGCAAAATACTGTATAAAGGGGAGGTTGAATGTGGGAGTCCTTTATTTCACTGGTGTGCAGTGGTTGAGGTTTAATGGTGGTGGATTAGGGACTGGGCCTGATGGGGCATTTATGTGCAATATACTATACATTCAGTCACACATCCTCAGATTGGGAAGGATTTACTTACTTTGTACATGCATGTTGCAGGGTCATAAATGCAAGTGACTCCTTAATGACAACACATAAAATGCTGAAAATTTGTTTTCATTTCAAATATTGCCTATTTATAATTAAAATGTTTAAATGGAATTAAAACCTATTTACGATGTATTCAATGACAATAACTGTGAGAAATAATTGAGAACATCTCTGAACAACTGAAACTTGTTTTGATCCTTGGGATGAGGATGTTAGGGAAGCTCAAGCAAGGACTGGGCAACAGTTTATACTCATCCCAATGTTTCTTTTAGGGCTTAACAAGCCAAACCCTAAGCACAATATTGATGCACTTTAATCGATGTGCTGCAAATTCATTTTCTACAAGATTTTCATTACTTATTTACTTATTTATTTATTTTCCTCTGATAAAATCTCATGCTTACCATAATTTGAGTCTCCAGAGGAACAAGAGCAACATGGGGGAATATGTAGGAGCATTTGTCCAGCATCCTTCAAAGGTCATATCCTGCTGTCTTAGCCGCTAAGCTGATAACATGCCAGACATATTGAAAAAGGGCTCAAGAAAACATGAACATTTTCATCTGTCAGATTATACATGGGGCGGACAGATGTTTTACGGGCTGCTTTATAATTTTAAGATATAAATAAATACACAGGCTACACATGGTGGGACATGAGAGAGCATGGTAGAGGGATTTTCTTGAAGGATCCCTGGTCATCACTGGGTGGGAGATTATGGCCTTAATGCTTCTGATATGGGATCATACAGAACCAGGACAGGGCCACGTCTGGCCCAAAACCACACCAGTTTCAGCAGCTTGCTATGATTTGATGATTTGAGATGAGCTGACCGTTGTTTTAGAGGGGTATCTGGGGTCAGTATGGTGATAGAGCATATAGAGCTTTTAGATGTACTCTAGAATCATTTGCGTGCTGGAGCCTTAATCACAATGTGCATTAAATTGTTATAAAAAAGGTTATGAAGATATCTCATCTTGTGAGCATATTTATGTGTGTGTGTGTGTGTGTTTGTACATGTGTTTTTTGTGTGTGTTTATTTGTTGTATTTTGTGTGCATATGTGTGTGCATGAGCACATATGTGTATGTCTGCCCCCTCCAACGTGAATGCTTATTTAGGTTGCTTTATGCTGGTTGCAGGTTTTAAATACAAAGGGATATATTTGTGCCCCTCGATGGTTGTGAAATCTGCCATAAATGGAGACACGCTTTTAACCCTGTGCCAGGTTTCCTCTGCGTCTGTGGGCGACAGCTGTTTACGGTGCACCCAAAGTGCTAGCTGGGATTAGAGTTGAGAATTACAGATTAATGTTTGCATTATATCACAACACAAACATTGAAATGGAATACAAAGGGGATCGGGGTAATGGGTGTTGTCTTGTGATGGGGGGGGGGGAAGAGAATGTGACAAGTTTGTTGCATGATTTGTGATTTATTCAGTGATGACACCTACTGAAGTAAATTGCTCATGATAGAAGTTAATACACATGAATGTAACTATGTTTATGGGTTCTTTGCAGACGGCTTTATCCAAGCAAAAATAAAAGTGACAAAACACGTGAGCAAACACGATGACCTTAATACACACTCCTAATATCATTTTATGACAGGAAACAAACAACCAAATATCAGCATGAACAGCAGCAAGAACACTGATGCAGTCCACAGGCTCTTGCTAATTAACATGCTTATGTTTATGTAATAAAGACATTTACATGCTTTCAGCTGTGTGAACTTCTTTACTACACAACTTTTTTTAATTTAAAAATTGCATCAAAATATTAACTTTCTCTCATGGCCGTGAGAGAAGGACCTGTGTCTTTGAGTTTGAGGTAAAACATTCAAACAAACAGACAGACAGGCAGATAGACAGACAGACAGACAGACAGACAGACAGATAGGCAGGCAAATAAGGAAATATCTGCCGAGTGGATCCTCTTCCCTGTGGCATTACTGACAGATGAAGCTCATTTTTGCTTTATGTGGGGGCAAGGCAGCGAGGCGCCTTTCATGTGTAACGGTAATGGCATAAACATCAATCTGTCTCAACGGCTGCTTAAATGACTGTGTAGCCTTTACAACTCTGTTAAAGAAAGACATATAATTTCTGTATTAAAGAGGCCTCTGTAATAAAGTCCAGCTGATGCTCTCTCTCTCTCTCTCTCTTTCTTTCTCTCTCTCTCGTAGTCCTTTACTGGACTGAAGTCTTCAGTAATGGCTGGTCAAAGGTGCACAATTGTATATACACACACACACTCATTCAAGCACTCATTCACTCCTCCCTCTCTTTCGCTTCCCCTCTCTCTCTTACACATACACACACACACACACACACACACACACACACACACACACACACAAACACATATGTACACAAATTTACACATTAAAGACAATCTGCAAAAAAGGACAGAAAACCACATTAAAATAATCAGTGAATTTTAACTGATGTAAAAAATGGCCAGGAACAACAACAGATTGAGTGCTGTAAAGGCCTGCGTTAAGCTTTTATGACCCCCTGACATTCTCTGCATAATAGAAATACTTTACAATGCCTCCCATTTATGGACCTCAATCTGCCATAAATTACGGCATGCAAAAAACATCATCAGAGATGGCATTAACGTATGTGTAGTGGACAGTGGGGCATGCTCACAGAAGTGTGTGTGTGTGTGTGTGGTGGGTGGTGGAATGGACTTGCTATACGTACCCTGAAACAAAATTCAATCTGCCACTGTATTTTAAAGGCACATTTTTTATGATGTAGCCAGCATATGCTGGAGCTGCTGCTGATGACGAAGCTTGCTGCTGGGCAGGAGCGGTCAGCATGCTTACCCGTCTCCACTTTAATAACACGACCAGGCAAACTGTTTGTGACCTTTGTCAAGGTCTCGCTGCAGACGAGTCTGCCAACAGCCAGGCCGTGTTCGCCTGCAGCACACGTGAATATGCAAGAGTCTCATTTTTTTTTTCATCCCCAACCCCTCATTCCCCTCCGTTTTCATGGCAGTTTCAAAGAAAGAAAAAACTAAATTGTTTGGAAACCTTCTGCCTCCCAGGTACTTCACCGGATGCAGTCACATAGAGCTGAGGTCTGCAAGAACGTTTGATGGTGTTATCTTAGTTTAGCATATGCCAGAATCCATTTTTTTTCCAGACCTGTTTCTTTCATTTATTTATTTTTCTTCCAGCCCTGTCCTTCTGTTTATTTGGGGGCCGCAGGACACTCTGGGGTAGCTCTATCCATGTTAGGCCTGATCTCTCAGTGGCAATGCTGCGTGATGTTCAGTCTAATCTGTGTCTTGTTGATAAACCCTGAACTTATGCTAAATGTGTATTTGCATATTCATTAACATTGCTTTTATTGTGAGGCAGCATAAATAACAGCTAAAAAAACACATGAGGACACATAATCACATGATATGGCCTATCTGATTCCTGTCTAGTATTTCCGCACAAATTTACTATCCACTGTTGTTTCAACATATTATTCCTTTTTGTGGGCACAAACAATGATTGTGTATCATAATTGTGAAAATTTATTGTGGAAATTTCATTTAGAAATATGTTTGGCCTTTTCAATACCATGGTCAGCAGAGAGATGCATCACAGAGAAAAATCATTACAGTTTTATGGAGAACATTTGGTTACAACTCATCTCATTCAGTCCTCCACATAACACATAAAGGTCAAAGCAATACATAACAATTAAACAATAACAATAAGACTGACTGTTTATCTTGTTTATTTTTGAAAAATTTGTTTCAAAAATGTTATATATTAGAAAAAAAAGTTAAAGCTAAATGTCTGCGTTTGTGTTGAAAATAAGGCAGTGGGAGAGAGTGCTAATGAGGTGCTGTGGGAAAATTAAGTCATAGACACAAGAAGTGGGATAAAGACCCACCAGGTCAAGATGAAAAACCTGGTGTGGTAGTGGTTAAGGAACCTGGCTAGCATGCTAGTAGCCTGGAAATTTTGGGTTCAAATCCTGGCTGCCACCGTTGTGCCCTTGAGCAAGGCACTTAACCCTAAGTTGCTCTAGGGGACACTGGCCCTGATGTAATTGATAGTTGACAAATATGTAAGTCGCTTTGGATAAATGCGTTAATAATAATAAAAACCTTTTGGTTCCCTCTCTGACAAACTGGGTGAAAAATGGACAGTGGGAGGGGCCTGTAAGGGGTGTGGCTTGACAGATAGGTGCCTTTTAAGCCAGCCAGGCCATGACATGACAATTGAAGGTGGGAGCAGCGGTCAGAGTGGGCGTGGCTTGTGGAAGTTGACAGGCAGGTTCCTGCGAGCGCTCTCTCACAGCGGGGCCATGGCATGAGATTATGGGCAGATCAGCGGGATCGGCTGTCGCTGATTTCCCTGACATCTGTCCACGGGGTGAGACAAGCGGCAACACGGGTCGCCCAAGATGTGGCATTGTAGGGCAGGATTTTCCAGTACAATGGCATAGCACACTCACACACAAAACACATATGGAGACACGCACACACACACACACATACACTGACACACACACACAATCCCCGCAGCCCCCCTCACGGCTCCCTCTCCCGATCCATTCTGTCGTACCTTACGGTTAGAGAGGAAGGATAATCGTCAGAGCCATCTGCTTCAGTGGGATCAGACTCTCCCTCTCTCTGGGTATATGCACCTCTAAGACACATCAGCCTCCCTCACAGTCTATCCAGGCTTGGCCAGGCTTTCCCAAACACACTTTCCAGAAATAGCCTCGAGCCTGTAGGGTTCACTCATTCAGCCATATTACATTGACTTCATACAATAGAGAAGTTGCTATTTACAGTTTTTTAGCAGCTCTTGTCTTGCTGTATAATTATAGATATAATGGAAACGACTATGTTAGTATCACTGAAAAATAGCTAACAAGTCACTGGGGCTTAAACTTTCATGCAAGTCATTGAACATTTAATATTGCTCTCATCCCTCATTTCGTAACAGACACAATTAATCTGACTGTCATCAGAATGATATTCTGTGTTTTTCCAGCTTCAGAAGTTACGTTGAATCATGCATACTGAATGCAGGATAAAGACATCATAGATATGTGGTGAATAAGGGACATGTCACGTGCTGATCCATTCAAATGATTAGCACTCATCGAGGCTACCAACGAATACCAGCAAAACTTCACAGACTAACTCATAACAACTAGACTAGAATTTAAAATAAATAAATAAATAATGCTGAGGAGTTAGAGCATAAAACACTCCCGGGGATTCCACAGGTTGGAATTTCAACCCTCAACAAAATTACACGTCCCTTAATCATATCCGATGACTATGAAACACTCAATCACTCTGTGATGTTTGTCCTCTCATCTAAAAAATAGAGGACAGAGCCACAGTGCTGATTCACCCAAAAAAAAAAAAAAAGAAATAGACATAATCCACTGATTTGACAGAGTGTCCTTTACTAAAACCAATATCATTCAAGATGGATTATTTATCCTGAGGATGTAATTGCATAGTTCATAACAGGCAGATCAGGATTAAGGAATTCATTAAGATGTGCAGGGCTACACAGCTTGTGTGCAATTACCTCTAAGTCTGTCTAAGAGGTACAAGTCATCTCTTCAATATGGAACACAGGAATGCTTTGATTTGACTTGACCACCGGGGCTCAGAAATGATCTCTAAGCTAAATCCTTTCTTCATTTCATCTCCGTGATTCATGGGAAGATGTTTCAACATATGGCCTCAAATTATGGGCTCCGCTGTACTAAACTCAGAGTCATGCAGGGCAGACTACCAGCTTGGATCAGCATAGGAGACAACAACAAAAAAGAGGAGAAAAAAATAGCTGTGTTACATCCACAGGGTGATGAAATGTCAAGCTTTCACTGTCTTGTGTTCGAGGAAAATCTCTCAGCTTCTTGGAGATTTTTCATTACAAAGACAAAAATACTAGAAAGATTTTCTTTAGGACACAGGAACTTGACCTGCATTCTGTCTTCTGAGATGATTAAAGTGAGAAAATATACTGGGAATGTGTTTAAATGTGCATTGGGATTACGCTATATACAGTATGTATGGTCTATAATATCTATACCATCAGGGGAAATACATATTTTTATTTGCCTATTTTTTTTTTTAAAGATGATTTAGCATTTGTACTGTTAAAGCTCTGTTAGCTCGGACCAGAGGCCAAGCATTGCTCCCTTGATGTGTTATTGTTGAAAAAGTTAGTTTTGCAAATAGCTAAGTGAGTTAATGGTCCTGCACTATAATTTATAACAAGTCACATGAAATCTACAAATTTTTGCTTTCTTAAGCAGTTTGAGGTATAGTCAATGGCTTTCATCTACCACCATTTCTGAACAAATTTTCAAGTAAAAGAATACTGGGCAATTCCACAGAAAATGAACTTTCTGTCACAATCATAACACCAATAAAATGCAATGATATGGTATGATGTGAATGATTACATGAAATTTGAGCATTTGCAATTTTTGTCTGTAGAACATACATGAAAAAAATGGACAAAACATTTTATATAATGTTTTGCTATGGGGTCCAATCCCACAGAGGGAAAAACAGGCTCTGGGACAGGTGTGGCCCTTGTCTGGACCGGCACAGACCCACTTAATCTGAATCTAAACCAGACCAGACTAATCCCAGAATCATTACAGACTCAGCAGCTAACATAAATAGCACAGGGTTATTTAGGGTGAGTCTGAAATCGCACGTGTTTGTTTTTGGGGGGTAATGTAAACAAAACTGGCAGGAAAGGGCCAGGTGGTTTTCAGAGAATGTGAAGCAAAACTTAACGCTGACAGCACATGTTGGTTTTGGGAGAGCCTAAAAGCTAACGGTGAAGTCATAGGCCGGCATTATGGTTGTTTATCGTTGCCTCCCGAAGTCATTATCATGAAAAATGCCGCTCTGCACTAACTAGCCGAAGTGTTTATGACAGATTAGAAGCTGGCTTCCAATGGAACTCTTGCTGAGGTTATTTTTGTTTTAATGTATGTGTGAATCAATTAATTGTGTCATAAAGGGACACCGTAAACTGTGTGCCCAACTTAATGAGTCCGACATTATCCCATTGCCTCACCAGCTGGCTGTGCGCAGCATGTGCTGTTTGTCATAATATGGCTTGCAACCCTTAACACTCATTCATTGTTTACAGTGGCAAGGCTTTTCCAGAAACTTCTGCCTTTTACTCCTCACCCTCTCCATGGGCTTTCTGTACTACATGTGGGTATCTGTCCATTGTGGAGGAAAGAGAGGTCCCGGAATCAATCACTACCATCTTTGGCTGTCACATCCCAGCAACCCCTTTCCTATGTATACTAGGAGATAAATATTCATCCAATCTAAGCACCAAAAACAATAAAATACTGCTAGTAGCACTATCGCCAACAAAATCCTCATGAACTGGAAATCCAACACTGTACACATTACCCATTAGAATAACCTGTCGATCAACCTGACAACCTACTTACTAACCTGACCCTTTCTGCCAGAGACCTAATCACAACTTCACATAAACATTCCTCCTTAATTATTAATAGATATAGATATAGAATAATAGATATAGAACCATATATATTAGAGAGTAGTTACTGTTTAGCCTCTATAAGTGTTGTCAATGTTTTGTTAGTGTCTCTCGTACTGTTGCATTTTGTCCTTTTTGTCCATTTTGACTTTCTACTAGTTTGCAAAGAGAAAGGTAAGAGAGGAACACACACACACACACATACACACACGCACACACATGTACACACACAAAAAGAGTCATGTCTCAGCAGATGGCATGAATAATACAACTTCTTTACAGAAGATGAGAAGTAGTGAAGAAGCATGTAAAACTTGCCCTGGACCCTCTAGAAATGTACATATAGGAATTGATTACATGATTATCCATACTAGTTAAGTTTTTGAGGGTTCAGGGTTTATAGGGAGCATAAGGATTTAGTCAAAAGTGTGTAGAGGAGAGTAGAGTGAATTAGTATAATGAATATGAACTTGTGTTCTCTCTGCGTTCTGCGAACTTGTGTTCTCACTTGTGTTCTCTCTCTCTCTCAACGCAGATGTTGTTTGTGTATATATGTGTCTGTGTGTGTGTGTGTGAAAGAGAGAGAGAGCGAGAGAGACGTGCCATGACTGATGTTGTGTTGCTGGTGAAACAGCATCTTAACGCAGATGTTGTTTGTGTATATGAGTGTGTGTGTGAAAGAGAGAGAGAGTAAGAGAGATGTCTCATGACTGATGTTGTGTTGCTGGTGAAACAGTGTCTTCACGCAGATGTTGTTTGTGTATGTGTGTGTGTTTGTGTGTGTGTGTGTGTGTGTGTGAAAGAAAGAGAGAGCAAGAGAGATGTCTCATGACTGATGTTGTGTTGCTGGTGAAACGGTCTCGGGACGGACTGATAAATTAGCACCAGGCAGAGCGGCGGCCGTGATGGTGGCAGTTTGGCGTCTGCAGTCATGGCGTCTCGCCCCTCATCCATCGCCACGACGCTGTGCTGCGCTCCTCCCCGCTCCATCAAGCCTGCCGAGCAGCCAGCACGAAGGCCCGGCCTCGTCTCAAGGTCGACGGGCCCTTCAGCACTGAAGGATGATGGGTAGGCACCACCGCATGGCACGGCGGGGACCCCTCCACTCTGGTAAAGGAGCCTGCCATCGAGCCATCAGAGTGGGGAAGGTGCCACGGCCCATCCGGACCGCCCGTGGCTCGGTAACTGGTACCAAATGTTGCGCCCCTCGGAGATAGTGACCCGGTGACCTCCAGGGGTGGAGTCCCGGTGTGCCCGGTGACGGGTACAGAGGACAAAGCAGCAGCTGTCTTCTGTCAGTACACACACACATGCACGCACACACACACACACTCACATACATACCCATACACATACACATACGCATACACATACACATACACACACACCTATACACATGCACCCATACACAACCCCCGCTCCTTCCCCCCACACACAAACATACATACACACACACTCGCATACACATGAAACACACACACACGGATACACACACACACAGAGAGACAGACATTGAAGTATACCCAGAACAGAAGGAGATGAATGAAGCATAAACCCAACCTCCGTTTACAAAGCTTCCCAAGCCCAGGAAGAACTTTGGCTCAGTCTGACAGAGGGGAGTGGCCTTGCCTACCTCCTCCGTGCCCTTGCCATGCATTAGTGATGGCTCTTCCACAACGCGCCCTGATGGAGCGACCTAA
The DNA here is from genome assembly GCA_027481765.1 of Tenualosa thibaudeaui. Taxonomy (NCBI): domain Eukaryota; kingdom Metazoa; phylum Chordata; class Actinopteri; order Clupeiformes; family Clupeidae; genus Tenualosa; species Tenualosa thibaudeaui. Next base: position 302,822 of record JAIFZK010000205.1, read on the forward strand.
GAAAAGATGAGCAAGAGGATGCGAAGTGAAACAGGCGAAAACGAGCAAGGAGCTCATTATTCTTTCAGACGCGGCAGGGATGAAAAACCCCAACGTTTCAATGCAATAATCATAAGACCCAGACGTCTCCCACAAAGAGAGCGTTCCCCCAAATTAGGCTTCAAAGCTTTCTTTGGGCACGGAATGAAAGCAGCGGCGCAATGATACTGAGCTGTGCTGACGGTAATGGGGATCAAAGCTGTCCCTTTCATTCTGCCGCTAAGTGATGATTCATTTTAAAGAAATGAAAAGACACTGGTAAACTCTCCCAGGTCCGCTGCTTGGTTGCTTCCTCTCCCCACCTCTTTCCCTCCTTCTCTCACCCTTTTTTTGTTCAATCTCCCTCTCTCTTTCTCTCCTTCTCTTTCTCAATAAACACCCCCGCCACCCCACCCCACCATTCTCTCCAGGGCCCTGGGCCGAGAGGCCTGTGTTATATCGCTCTTGATGGGGAGAATCTGCATAATTAATTTGTATATTCGAACGTGACAGATGTTTGATTTTGGCCGTAAAAGTAATTAATGCCCCGAGTGGAGGGAGGCAGATTGTTTTAAGATTATTTATGAAGACTCCCTCTTTCCCTCTCTCTTTCTATCCCTCCCTCTCTCTCCATCCCTCTCTCGCTCTCTTTCTCTCCCTCCCTCCCTCCATCCCAGCTCCCTGTAGCTGATGTCAGGGGACTGGCAGCTCTTCCTCATTGCCCCTGTCATCACCTGCTCTCTCAGACCCAGCTGTTTGTCGACATGGCGCTGGGATGTGTATGCGTGAGTGTGTGTGTGTGTGTGTGTGTGTGTGTTTGTGTGTGTGTGTGTGTGTGTGTTTGTTGGGTGGTCCAAACTCTCATTTGGGACGCAAGGCTTTCCTACAGGAGGCAAGCAGCTACATTCATAATAGTCAAACATGTACTAACACACACACACACACACACACACACACACACACACACACATCAGCTTATGTGTACCAGTGCAAATCACTACATGACCGCTCTACCTGCCCCACGTGTCGAGTGTGTTGGCGTGCCTACTGTGTAAAACGCACACACGCCGGGACACCTGCTTACCCAGAAGGCATGCTGCCCACGCTTCTCAGAAATCGGCAGCAGCTGGTCTCAGCCACGCTCACCTTATCCCCTCACATGGCTGCCAGCAGTGGTGAGGATCCGGCCCAGTTAAGGGCCAAGTTTGGCCTGGCTCTGGCATGACAGATTCAGGTGGTGTCTACAACCCTGTCTGTGGGCTTTTGGGAAAAATGGACTTGGGGTGGCTTTTATCATGGCCCTGGTTCAATGTAGAGATGATGACTTGTACTTGGATGAGGACAAAGTACTAGCATGTTTGTGTGAGTCGGAGACAGGTGGTAATAGCGATAGATAGATAGATAGATAGATAGATAGATAGATAGATAGATAGATAGATAGATAGATAGATAGATAGATAGATAGATAAAAGACATGGATACATTTTGTAAATGTTGAGTGAATAGTATAAAACTGTGAGAATAAATGCATGACTGATCCTATGCATACACTTCAGAAATTATTACCAGACATTTTTATCATAATAAGCCTGTTTTAGTGTGGGTGCCTCCTGATGTTCTGCACAGATGAGTGAAAGATTATGCTGTACTCAGATTGGATTTTTTTTTACATTGAAGAGGCAGCAAAATAATAGTGAAGAAGTTATTTTGTTTGCTTAATTCTTCTATTGTTTATTGCCATTAATTCACCATTGATTGAACTGATTACTCTGCAAAGATAATTGCTAGTTATTAAGCCAGTATAACTTGATTGAATTAAAATAGACGGGAGATAGAGAAAGCAGAGAGGGGAAAGAGAAAGAGAGAGAGAGAGATTGAGCAGGGGGTGGAGGTGGGGGGAATAATCACATTGTGCCCTGTGGTTCGCAACAGCAGGGCAGCAACAATTTATGCCTCAATCTCGGCAGAAACTTCTGCTTATCTTTTTTTCCTCCTCTTCCTTGTTTTTTATTATTGCAGCAAGTGGCGCGCTACGACACGAGCTCTGCGTAATGAACAGTAATGGATGCCAAACAGGGGGGGACAGGGCGAGAATGTAATTTCCTCAATGTGGAGAATAAATCACATTGTGAGCGTTTTACTGGAAAGCCTTGTGGATATTCAAATCTGCCGCATTGATTGAAGCAATCAGAGTGGATCACGGCGCAGTAATTCGACAGAAGGTTATAGCGGGTGACCCGGCGTGATATGATCTTGTTTATGGGAGGAAATTGCGGCAAGATTACTCGCCATGCTCTTATTAGACCCCCTGATTAAAAACAAAGCTTCCACTCTGGGAGTGACGCCTGGAATTTTGTGCCATTATTTCATATGTAATCCACACGTCATTTTTTTTTATAACAACCGCAAACTCCACTGACTGTTATTGAGCCACATTAGCCACATACTGACAACGGCAAAAACTCATATTAACACTGGGCTTATAGCTTTACTAAAGAGTATTACAGTATTACAGCAAGACTGAGATAATCAGAAGGAAGCTTCATTGACAAAGTGTGTGTGTGTGTGTGTTCTGTTGCCGAAGTTTGTACAGATGGTCATGTATGAGTGTGTTAGTGTTTTTTTGTGAACGTGTGTGTGTTTGTGTGTGTGTGCGTGCATGAAGCAGGTGAACATGCTTCAGGAGGTGGAGGTTGACAGAGGACCACACACTCTGCTTAAGTCCCACATAGGGAGCCTAAGTTTAAGTCTCACGCTTGGCCCTGCACATATAAGAATATATGTCATCATGAATCTTGAACTATGCATATGATGTATGCATATTTTATGGATAATTTGTCAAGTAAAGAAAGATGCTGTTCGTGTCATGATTGGTGTGCTACAGCATTGTTAAAAGGACAACAGCCGCTCAGTTTTTTCCCACTGAAATGAATGTAGCCTCACCAGCCTCACCTAAGAATTTGAGCAACAGGTCTTACAGGCTTCGTTTTTATAGAACAGGGGAAAAAATGAAGACAAAACACATCAGGTAAGGTGTATTTGTCCATAAACCACTGCTAAGTGACCAAGAATGTAGCAAGCTGTAACCGTTAGTTAGCATGACCGCTAGCCTTATCGTTTTCAAAGAGATAGTGACATTTAATGACCAAGACAAGAATGTAGTCAGCTAAGCGGCTTTAAACAATCCTGTCAAAAAAGTAATTTCTCAGTGTGCCAAATTATATATATTTTTTATTAAAAAAACAGCATAAGTTTTTGACACAACACAAATGGGACCAGAAGATTTTTTTTCTCTCCATTGACAACCATTTATATTTTCTGTCAGCGTAGGTCCAGTGGACCGGAAGTAACTAAGACTCCCTATTGACAGTCTGTTGTGGACATAATTGCACAGATATGTGAATAATGGCTGCTGAGGCTGAAATTAATTGACAGGGTTGTAAATTCACACACATGTATACACATACACAGGGAGAGAGAGAAAGAGAGAGAGCAACTAACTTACACATGTGCACACCTTGCCATGATAGAAATGAATTCAATCTCATTGAAGAATACGCAGACTGATGAAATTGACTGATGAAATATATCAGAGACATTGGACAAGTGATCATAAAGTCCTGGATTTGCATACTAATTAAGTCGTTATTGCAGAAACTGCTCTTAACGAGTCCAGTGCACCCACATTGTGTTGATTTATTGAAGGAATATCCTCTCTCTCTCCTCTAAAACTCTGTCAGTTTTCGTAAACAACCTGTCAACAACTTATTCTTCTTGAATGGCAGCATATCGGAAAATATGATTGGAGCTCACTGACATACCAGATGCATAACCTGCACATTCAATGGCAGTGTTTTTTTTTATCTTCTCCACTTTTTTCATTTTATGAATTTCTTTCAAGTATTCATTTTCCAGCTTTTTAATTTACGGGTGCCCACCCTGTCCTCCGCCGACAATAAATTGCGCGAAGCTCTGGTTAATTTTAATTTGAAGACCTCGTTGTGACATAAAGCCGAGTTCGGCGTTTGGCAGCCTGCGCTGTGGCACCAAAGCTGCCGGGGCAGCACCTTGGAGGATGGAGAGCTGTCTAAACACATCAGTCCTAAGAGACTTACAGTCTGCCTCTGAATGGGACATATTCTCCTCCATACGCTGCTCTGCTTCCATTGATTATATAGAGAGATTGACACAGCAAGCTTTCTTTGCTTGTCGACTTGCCTGTTTTCCCCTGCTTGTGTGAACTCTGACCTGTGATCTGATGTAATATAACATGGTGTTCTCTTGGTTAAAGGGTAAATGTTCAGAACTGCATTCAGGAAATTCACTCATTCACTGCATGTTGTGGGCCTACTATGTTGTATATAACTGCAACATGTTGCCTACTCACAACTGGAGCTATTGTGCTCCAGCGAATGAGTTTAAATTTTCAAAAAACAGCTTACTTGTTCACATGTGTGACTAGCGGCCTCTGGCATAGTTGAACTGAGCTGAAGAGATGTAAAGCTGTGTAAAAACACAATTAAAACACATATAACATAAATATACTTCCTGGGGTGACCATCACAGCTTTCAAGCCCTCTGTCCAGACCAAGTCTTTGTTTCCTCATTTTGAGATTATGTCCACCGCCTTTCTGACACCTGTTTAAAGCTACAGAAAACAGTGTTTATAATTAATGAGACTGGGAAAAAAATGTACTGCACACTCTACCTGCCTCAGCATTTCCCAAACACAATTGGTGAGCAGCAGTACTGGGTTCTTTTTAGGGGGCCAAGCAGGGAAGCTATGTATGAGGAGCTCATTTCAGCTGTGTGTGGCAATTTAACAAAAGTGCTACTGGGTGGTAGGAACAATGCATTCTCCAATGGAACTGAATGGAATGGAAATCATGTTGAAGATAAAAACATATATATATATATATATATATATATATATATATTCTCATGATCTTGTTAGCTAAGATGTTTAGTTAATGCAATATGCACTCTAAGTTAGTTTTTCATTGTGCTGTAGCTTGAAGGTTTATCCTCTTTTTGTAAGTCGCTTTGGATAAAGCATCCTCTAAATACATAAATGAAAATGGAAATGTAATATCTAGGCTACAGTTTCACATTCTGTGCCAGCAGCAACAACACATAGTGCCAGTCATAATCATAGCGGTAGCTATTTTTCTCTCATTGGAGTGAAAGAACGCTGTTACCAACACTCTTCTATACTCTGTGATATTTATGAAACCACCAAATACCAATTACCAAATCTTCACACACTGTCCTGTTATGCTGAATGGGAAATATTTTTGAAAGATACTGATGCAGCTGCATGTTGATGCATTTAGGATCTTAAGGTTCAGTTAATCCAAGTAGTTTAGTGGAAAATATCTTACATGTACTGAACAAAGAGGCTGAGAGGTCTCAATCCTTATATTCATATTTGAAGGCATCTACTAAGTGAACATGTGTAGTTTTCTGTTTGTGTTTTTCATCTGATCTCAGAACACTACCGCAATGTACTTCCTGTTTGTAATAGTGAATGTAGAAAAGAAAGCATCTTCAATCTGTTATGAATTATGAAACCATACCTTTCCTATATTGCATTGTGTGAAATTTATTTGTGACATGGCAGCTGGGTTCTCATATAAGGATGTGGTTGTGTAACTGCTGTCATCCCAGCTCAGACAAATCCACAACATTATGTATAGCTAAGCTAGCTGGCATACATTAAAGTTGCATTTAAAATGTCAGAGTTTATCCAAGTAGGACTACTTTTTCTTTAACTGTACTGTAGAGTGTTAAGACTGCATGCACAAAGTTATCAAAAGATGAGAAGAAAAATACATTATGGAATGGGGCACAATGGGGCTTGTCCCTATGTGCTAATAGAAGGAAGATGTTCTTTCCCTGAACATATGTGAATGCATACATATTGCAGTGTATAAGTAGGTAAAGCACAATATTGCACTCTAAACCCTCTACTTTCACTCTCTCTCTCTCTGTCTCTCTCTCTTTCTCTCCCCTTTCCCCTTCTTTCTCTTTCTCTCTGTTTTATGGGCTTTTAGTCTTGGAGGATAAGCCCCTCACCCCACCAATCTGTAATTAAAAGCAGAAACCATATTTTTAATCCTAAGAGCTATTATAGATTTATGCTGGATGCATTGTCTGAGCACACAATAGAGTCTCTCTCTCTGCAGTCCGTTGGTCACCATAGCCCATATATGTGTGCGTATATGTTCTTAAATGGGTAGATAAAGGTCTCTTAACTCCTATTCATAATGGCAGTGCTCTGTGCTCTGCGTTCTCCCCTGGTAATCCTGCTCGTTGTTTTTAGTCTGGTCTGGATCGAGTGGCTTATCCCCAGCAAAGACAGTATAATTATCCTGGTTCTCTCATCATGAATGACATATTTTTGAACCCATTTCCCAACCCATTGAACACATTAGCGAAAGGAAAAGGATATGTATATAACACTGTAATTACAGATGTGGTTGGATTTTTTTTGTTGTTTTTACTCACCAGAGGATTAAAGTATTGAGTATGTGTAATTATAAGTGTTCTACATTTGAGAACAGTGCATTTCTGATTAAAACGGACCCATCCCAGGGACATAATGTATTTGAATTTCACTGAATACTTAAGTTAATTGGTACTGATGTTTGCAGGGCCTCAGAATTTGACTGTTACAGAGCTCATGTTATACACTGGGGTCTGAAACTTATAATTCAGTGTGTGTTTGTGCATGTGTGTCTCTGCGTGTGCATGCGTGTATGTGTGTGTGAAGCAACTGGTTCTGGTCTGTGCCAGGGTCCTCCCACCATGCCCATATTCTGTGCCCAAACACCGTTGTCTGTCTCTGCTGTGCACCCCCAGAAGCTGCTGAATCGGGGTGACTGTCTGGCATCTCTTTGTCCTTCTCTGTCATGTTCAACTGGAAATCATCAGGTGCCGACCGACCAGGCCTCAATGTTAATGCATTCCCTCCTATTTGACTTTTTAATAGGCTTTCTGCCTAATTATCATTGCCTGCTCCTCGCAAGATCAGGCCCGCCATGCGAACTCTCAGCACGGGAATAAAAGCAGGTCAAACTCAGAGGCGTTGGCAGGATGCCGCATGCCACCTCGACCCCCATAGCCTCTCCTCCCACCGCCACGCTCACACACACACACAAACCACAAACCACCACCCACCACACCCCCACCCCAGCTCACCACCACACACAACACACACACACCCTCCCTTACACCCCCCTCCAACACACACACACGCCACACAAACGAAACCCCTTGTCCTCACACACACCAAAACCTTTGTCCTCACCCCCCCCCCCCCCCCCCACACACATACACATACATTCCCCACACCTCGACCCTCTGCCTGCGTCTGCACCATGATGAGTCTTTCCCCTTGAACATGATGTCAATATGTTGATGTGGCTGCCTTTATTAAGACACCATCCAACTGATAACAAGGCCTGCTGTGAGTTCCCCACATAAATAATTAGACCAGAGACCGAGGAACGGCAGGTGGCTTTTGGCACGCAGAAATAATCATACTTGATGTGGAAAATAAAGTAAAAGGAGCCATCTGCTCACGGCGGGGAGAACGTAGGAAAAAGACACGGCAACATATTGTCAGTAACATTATGAAATACACAGTTAATAATTTAGTCCTGGCAACACATGACTCTGGACTGTTGTTTATATAATACACTGTAAATATAGGCCTATGCCTGAAGCTGAAGCTGAAGATGAAATGAAGCTGGATGTTCTCTGATCATGGTTCTGCTAATGTTCCATCTCCAGGCCTTCCCATGTCTGCATGGAGCAGATGCTCTAAATGACCAGTGGAGGAGGAAATGATGTCAGTTCCCTTGGTAACAGATATTTAAATAGCCTCATTTAGACCCTTCATAAACTCTTGACTGAAAGTTAGTAACACGTTTATAAACAGTCATTGTTGAGTGTCGTAATTACTCATTAATAAACTAACCCGTTCAGTTCCTTTCCCAATGTCACTGACCATGACTTACAACTCCACCATATTAAAAGCCTTAGATTATAACTTCAATCAGAGTCAGCACAACGTCTGATGTCCTTCCCCAGTCCCTATAATGGAGAACCAGCTCTTACAGCTCTTACTCTGGACTGTTGTTTATATAATACACTGTAAATATAGGCCTATGCTTATATGACTAAATGAACCTGGATGTTTTCTGATCACAGTTCTGCTAATGTTCCATCTCCAGGCCTTCCCATGTCTGCATGAAGCAGATGCTCTAAATGACCAGCAGAGGAGGAAATGATGGCATTTCCCATCATTGGGATGGCATGTTGGAGCAGCCTACCCGTTTCCCAGGTATGTACATTACAGCTAAAGTAAGTGTTTTACATGGTTTCATTACTGCAGTGTGGTTTAATACATTTTTAAAGGTTAGTGGGAACATCACAAATCCCTGATCAATGTGATGTGATGATGGTCCAGTATGTGGCTGGACCAATTATTTCAAAATAAACATCTACACGATGGTTGCACAGGTGGTAGAGGTGCTGTTCGGCAACCAGAGGGTTGCAGATACGAGCCTCACTCTGCCTGACCTCATCGAAGTGTCCTTGAGCAAGATACTGAACCCCAGATTGCTGCTGGTAGCAGGTTGGTACCTTGCATGTCAGCCTCTACCACCAGTGTGTGAATGCATGTGTGTGAATTGGTGAATGTGAGGCATACACTGTAAAGTGCTTTGAGTGTTCGTAGTAGGAGGAGTAGAAAAGCGCGATATAAATGCACTCCATTTACTATCTACACCTAAAATAACGCAGGATTCATAAAGTCTTTAATAATACCTGCCTGTGTGTGTACACAGCCTTTGTAGGCTAGACAGACATTATGTTATAGATTGTTATAGTTATAAATATAGATTTCAAATTTCAGCCTAGATCCCAGCTGCCCGTAGATCTCAGACCATCCACACTCAGTGGATGTCTCACACCCTCAATGGTTCCATAATGTAGTTAGTAGACTTTGCAGTTTTAGAGGATATTTAGATAACTCTTGTGGAGTCATGAGTGCTGCGCCTCAAGCTATTTGATTGTTTTTCCCCTAAAACAATGTGCTTTGATGTACATTCCTATTAAAATACGTGTACTAAATCCAGGTTGTCAAGACCAAGAGTATACATGACCCTTGAAATAATTTTTGATCGCCTAAAGAGGGAAACATCACTGGAGGACGCCGAGATTTTCCTGAAACCTTTAATTCAATTGAGGAAGCCATCAAGTTTCATGTTTCAATTACAGCAAATGTGTCAGTGCAAGACGCATTGCTGAAGCGAGACCCTGTAAAGTCAAGCAAGTTGAGATGACAGAACAAGAGAAAGAGGGAGGCAGAGAGAGAGAGAGAGAGGGAGAGAGAGAGAGAGTAAGAAAGGGAAACATCATTCCTAATAAAACAGTAACAAATACCCCAGGTCCTCGGAGAGTTCCTGTAACCCGAAAGGAAACAGTCTCTTTGCCCAGGAGCAAAGAAGCCATTACAGCTTGTAGTGGAAGATTTAATAGGTGTCATAATTTATCATGTAAACCGAAAAGTGTTTCTTAATTAAGCGCGTGCATTAATGAATTTTTTAATTTGATCCCTGTAAGTACTTTGCTATGCTAATTGCAATATTCCACACATTAGTTATCGGCTATTGCCCTTGGCTATTTGCTGCAGTGGGAATGTGATTTTTTTTTCTTTCTTTCTTTTTTTTTTGTCTTCAGCAGCTCAAGTTCATTAACTCATCAAACCTTCACAATTTAAATCTGAAACCAAGGGAGTCGATCCTTCTGCCCCCACTTCTCTGAAGGACAGGAAGACCCTCACTCCCATTCAGGTAATGCTGGGGAGGACAGTGCAAACAGAACACATCTGACCACTTTTGTTACCTTCTACCTCAGTACGACATTGCTACCAGTAATGATTAGAGTCTATTGAATGTTGTGTACAGTAACTGGTGGTGAGTGGAGGCAGGTATATTATGTTCTGATCAAGATACTGGTTCAGTTGGTCATCAGCTGGTCTTATGACTTAATCACTTAATCATCAGACAATTTATTAATGCATGTATGTGTATGCAATGCAGTACATGTATGTGTCCTACAGTCAGAAACAGCAAAATTAATAATGGAGAAAATTAATAAGCATTAATAAATAGATCCACATCCACATCTCCATATCTGCCCCCCCGCCACACACACACAGAGACACACACACCACACCACACCACACACACACACACTGTGGGTGGGTGAGGGGGATTCAACCTGAGGAAATAAACTGGCCTTTATACTGAGGATAATAACAATACCAGGCACAGAATTAGGAATAAGGGAATGTGCACCGCACACACACACACACCCTTCTTAATGCATCACTTATCTATGAAGGTCAAAGCGGTCAAGCTTAACTAACATCACTTATGTAAGTATTACAAGCACACACATGGCTGTTTAGACTATAATAGATTACTGAGCAAAATTGGCACAGCATACAAATATCAATATACATGCATTTCATACTTTCAACTAATGTTTGTTTGTTTACACTTTTATTAAAGAAGACTTACAATGTGTGTAAGAGGAGCTTTTTGATTATTTCAATTGTTCTTAAGATTCATTAAACAATTGGAACTTTTAGGGAGAGGAAAAAAAAATGTAAATGCAGTAGGGTATCTAAACTGCAGCTGACTGCAACCAGTGAGCACTTACACAAGGTCTGTGCTCTCCCTATTGTGTCCCAGTTTACACCCAAGACCAAGCAGCTCTCATTGTGTAACCACTTAGGAAGTGCCATTCTCCCCCATAGAACATCACAGGCAAGATATCCAGCTTGGCATCACATGGGTATTAAAAAAAATCTGTATCCATTACTCCCGAAGCATCTGCAGAGAAATGTGTTTAATATTCTGAGGGGATCTTAGGCACTGACATTAGGAGAAAGATAATCCCCCGTAGATTAAATTAAATGTAGGCCCCGCATATTTAAATCTGCTATTGTTTCCAGTGTCGCAAAAGACATTGTGCTCCACCACACCGCCGTGATATTAAGTCAAGCCGCGAGCTGTTGTCATTCGCGGGGGCTCCTTGATGAAGCATAATTTCATTCGAGACATAATCTGCTAGCAGCAGGTTAGCATTACAGTTTTTAACTACACTTAATGGCACCAAAATATGCATTTGCAGCATTAAAATAAATCTTCTATTAAGATGAAAGCAGAAGGTGCACTACACTCGAGTGCTGACAACCATTTGTCTGCCCTCTACCAGGGGGGGCTGAAAATGGAGGAAATGACTGTAATAGCATAAGGCTTGTTTATTTATTTAAATCTTCTGCTTTTTGTCTGACAAAGCCAAAGTGCTTTTATGCTTTGTGGCTTCAACAGGTTGAAACACAATAAGATACGCAAATGGAGTAGATTAGGTTTAGATGACAGATGCTCAGGACACAACAGTTATTTAAGGACAAAAATTAGCAGTGAGTCACAATGGGGTTTTCGCTAAGAGACTAGACATAAATAAATAAATAAATAAATAAACAAATAAATAAATAACATTAGAGATTGAAAGCAATTTAATGCATTATTTGATTGCAGTCTGATTAATTATCAGATGGAAGGGACTATTCAGACAGCATGTCAAAATGTCAAAAAAGAAGTACTCTCAGTGTTATTAATACTCAAAAGTGTTTTTTTAGACTTTGATGTGAAAAAATGGCGGTAGTACAAACGACAGATCAGCATGAACTTTTCTGTAGACTGAGCACTGGCCAAGTTCAAACTCTTTGTCACAGTACTGAGGTGAAAAAGGCACCCTCTTTCCACTCCTTTCAGTTCAGTTCATCTTGGTTTCATGGGAGGATTTCCATGACACATGCTGCTGTTTTATTCAACTCTTTTATTCAGTCGAGGCCTATTGGAGAATAAATTGCCTGCTAACAGCTTCCATTGTGAGGCTCTCATTTCTTCTCTGTGACTATCAATCTCAGGGACTGTACCTTCGGAGCTCATCACTCAGTGAGTGATTTCTGCTGCCCTCAGCAGTCCATTGCGCCCCTCCCGCCGAGGAGGAGCAGGTTTTTTGGGGATCACCTTGAGCCCCTGCGGGGGCCGGAGAGAAAGCGGGTGGTGGACTGCCCGTGGTTGCCCCCGACGACGCTCAATCATATGTCCACCGTCCTCCCCGACCGCCAGCGCCAACCCTTGGCCGCTCCCCCCTGCCACCTCTTGAGCCGCCCGTGGAGACTGATCAAGCTGTTCCAACAACTGGAAGACATCACAAGTTAAACACTCATTATTTTAATTCGATGCTAATCAGGTGCTAATGACACTAATCCTCGCAATGATTCAGGTAATTTGCTTAATGGCCGGCCAGAGTACAGATTACTGCAATCAGTCACGTTTGATAAGACGTCTGTTGCGTGCTGGGGGGTTTGGGGGGGTGGGGGGTGGGGAGGGAAGAGTGTACACAGGTACCCATGGCAGAAGGAGGGAGGCAGAGGGAACAGGTGAGAGGGGTGGTGTGTGTGTGTCTGCCCGTGTGTGTATGTGTGTGTGTACAGACTTTACTGTCTTACTGTCTGTCCTTTAAGCATGTCCCTGAATCCTCATGCATCATGTTGAAGGTTGCATCAGGAAAACAATTGTACTTCTGTGCCCATGAAGTGCTTTGGGGATGTAACATCAGAGAGTCAGAGAGACAAAGACACACAACAACAAATACAAAAGCCAAACTCAGCATTCATTCATTCAAACATTCATTCATTCTTACAATTATACACGTACATACATTTATACATTCATTCAGAACATGGTTTGTGCCCTTGAGCAAGCCACTTAACCCTAAGTTGCTCTTGGGGAGACTGGCTCTGATGTAATTGATAGTTCACAAATGTAAACCGCTTTGGAAATTAGTGTCTCCTAAATGCATAAATGTACATGTGAATGCCTGCATATGTATGTATGTGTATAAGTAGATGCACATGAAATTAATGTGTACTAGGGATATTAGCCATGTTTTGCCAGTATGTTTCCCTATGGTTCCTCTCCTTTGAATATGTATATGCTCACAGGCAGACCAGTCCTTAGACAAGTCTCTAAGCATTATGGATGGTGTCTCACTCCAGAGGCTTGCTTTAGGGGATATCAATGTTGTGACGGGGCCTGGGAGATTTATTTATTTATTTACGCTGGATATCATGTGGAGAGAGAGACTGAGCCGTGCTGACAAATGACTGGACCATAATGATCTGTTAGCGCTAACAAATATAAATAGGATTTCACTTGCATTTTAACTGTCATCAAAACAAATGCTCATTAGTATTTCTTTTTATGAGGGATTGTTTGAATAATAAATGTATCTTAATTATCCCATCATAAATGCAAATCTGAGAATTCTAGTGTGCCGCCACTAAATGGCCTGCTTCAGTCTTTAGCTTAATACTGTGGCTGACTATGAATAAATTGATTCAAAAGACCTTATTCTGTTGTATCTGATAGTACAGCATCACAAAAAACACTTCAAAAAGAAAAGCACATTTTTTGGTGAAGAAATGTGCTGTAAATCAATCATTTTATAATGCTACATAAAATATAAAGCTATTACTTTTACACCTCTACAAATTAAACAAATAAATATGTCAAACGTAACTTTCAATATGGGAATAAAGTGATAACTTTGTAATTGAAGCTCCATTGTCCTCATCAGCTCCAGGCCCTTAGCACTGGATAACAATGACAGACACCCGTGGCTGGGTGCTTATACAGTGACAATTGAGCTTAGCTGTCTATATCACGGCTAGATTATAAAGTGATGGGCACTTGTCACTCTGTCCCCTTGATAACCCGTTATGTATTCCCGGTAATCTGGGCTAAAGCACATAAAAAGCTCCCTGACAAGCGGCCGTATATGCATGTATCTGCCCCTCCCGACCTCTTGGAATCCCACTGTAATGCCTGCTGTATTAAACCGGATGGCCGGCTTATGCTTGTTCAGCATGCTGAGTGACAATGGACTTAGGGATGGGGTCAGTCCATCTGATAAAGGAGCTTTGGAAGGCCCCACAGATTGTCTCTCGTATGACACCGGCAAGAAGGAGATCAGATAAATGTGTTTCTCTTTCTCTCATACTTTCTCTCCCCAGCCTTTCTCCCTCCCTTTTTTCTCACTCTCTTTGGAAGAGGAAGGGGGGTTTAAGAGGGAAGCTTAGGCTGCACAATGACACCTTTCACATTACACTTACATTTATGCATTTAGCAGATGCTTTTATCCAAAGCGACTTACATTTGTCAGCTATCAACTACATCAGGCCCAGTCTCCCCAAGAGCAACTTAGGGTTAAGTGCCTTGCCTAAGGATACAACAGTGGCAGCCGGGATTCAAATCCACAATTTCCAGCCTAGTGGAATGCTAGCCAGGTTCCTTAACCACTACGTCACCACTGTACCTTTCACCTCTAATAGATACCAGCCCTGCCAGCAGACACCACCCATCCCTTCAGAAGCATGCTTTAGGTTGTGTACGCATGGACAAATAGAAAGACCTAAATGGATGAGTTCCAAACAAACTCTATTATGGAGTGGATTTGACCAACCCAAGCCTCCCTCCTACCACACCTCACCACCACAACTACCCATTCCCCAGTGCCATCATCCTCCTGTAGGGCCTATCCAGAGACAGTTTCAGGCATCTCACTGCAGTAGGCTAATATTCTGTCAGTTTTGGGGTCAACAACATTTCATGCAGTCTCTGAGATGCACTTAAATTCATAAGCATAAATGTTTGCAACGCACACACAAACAGTTTGAAGAGATTGTTCGCCACTAAAATACAAGAAACTGGACATAACTTACCACTGAGATGGACTGTTTACTCAAATTTAACTGTTTTCCCAATGTTTGCCTTTGATGGAATTTGAATAAATATCTGTTCCCTAGTATCAATGATGTAAAAGATGTTGATTCCTCATTTTTTAAGTGTGTGTGTGTATGTGTGTTCCTGAAATAGAAGAGAGACCCTTCATCTAATCAGACCTGGGTAGATGACAACTACATCAAATTGATTCCACTGATGGGCTCTATCTGGCATTGACCCTAAAAACACAAGTCTGGACAGAGCTCAATGATCAAAAACACTTGCCTAACACCTGCTGCTCCACCCAGGACACACACACACAGATCAGCCTTCTTTTTTCACCCTCTTTCAACCAAGTGTGAGGACAGAAGCCCATCTCATCGCCCCATTATGAAGATTACAAAGGTAGTTTAATTTATATTATTGTTCCATACTTACTGCTGTCAGCTGGATTAAAGACATGGGAGAGATCCATTAGATGGATAACAGCAATTTGCTATATTAGATGTAACACTCCCCTCAATGAGACATTGGGTGTGCAAGGTGTGCCTTCAGACAGAACATATCGCCTGCCCCGTCACAATCCCCCATCTGGAAGCCATTTTTCCCTCTCTCAGTCACGAACTGATATGTGAACCAATGAATGACTCAATACGTGACCTTAAATTGGATGTGAACAGATTTGTGAACTGTGGATGAAAAGATTTCTGGATTTTTATCTTGTGCGATAGACAGCATCAATAAAACCAGTTGATATTTTGCTTAGATTTGACACTGGAAGCATAGCCAAGAGTGTCATTTCACTAACTACAGAAACAGGAGTGTATTCAAGTCCATGTAATGCAGTATTTTAGCCAAAATCCTAATTTCTTTTGTCTGAGTAGTGAATCAAGTCCACTCCCCTGCAGATAATCCAAGACTCTCTCCAAAGACTCATCCAAGTATTTCAGCCCAGTTTTCTAGTTCATGAAAGCATGTGTCCAGTTACTACGTTCTCTGTAAACAGGGTGTATAGTTTATCACATCATAGATGGTTAACAATTCTGGTCACTGAGACCTCCCTGAACTACTTTATGTACACACAGATTTTTATGGGTGACTACTGGAATAATTTGAAGTAGCGGATGCAAGAACTATCATTTCTGTCATCAATGCTTTTATGAACCCAGCAGCACTGATTGGATGCATGCAGTTAAACATGTATTCTCCAAACTAAGAAACTAACAGGGCCAGAGGAAAAAAAAAAAAAAAAACTTCATCGAGTAAATGCAAAGAGGAAAACATAATGTTAGTCAGCAGACATATTGTGGAATGTGTGATGTAATGGAATGCCCAGTTTAGTGACATCAGTAGTATCCATTTTTCTGTGTCATTATCCACATGTGACCCTTTTTAACCTCCCAGAGCTTGGCTTCCTGTCTGAGAGGAAATACTGTCAGGATTCATCTTGCTCATCTTCCCTTAGAGTTCGGCAGCTCAGAGAGAGTCGGCTTCAACTACAGCATTGCTCTGACAGAAATCCTTTATTTCAATACCTGTGAATGAAAGACAACACCTCAAATGTGGAGAATGACCTTAGGGAGGCAGGTTAATCTCATCCCCCCATGTGATTCCTATCACTGAGCAAATGGGATATCCACATTGAAAACTTAAGTGTATTTATGTGCATGTGTATTAATTCTGATAATTATACCTATATTTTTTATCTAAAATTTGAATTGTTCTGAAACATGTTTTGGTGCCTCATCTGGTTTGTTGAACATTTTGTTTTCATTGTTTTCATAAACTCAATTGGTGTTCTGCATGAAAATTTGTAAGTTTAGGTGTAAATGTCAGAAGAAAACATAGTTGCATAACTTAAGTTGTAGTCTATTTCTCAAACAAAAAAACTTTTTAAGGTTTATTGCTGACAATTTTCATAGAAAATTTCATATTACTATGCTGCATGTGTTGTCCATTAGGTGTCAGTAGATGTAGATTATCCACAAAATTATTGCAGGAATAGGAAGAAGGCAATTAATTTCACAGTAAAACATAACGTATTTGTCATATATCACAAACAAATGTCTTTCCCTTTTCCCCTTGAGCCTGCATACTTGCTTACTGAGATTTAATAAACTACAGAGCCCTACGTACTTTTCCCCTGACATAACAGCACACTCTATAACACAACATTAACAAAGCAATCATAACTTGACAAAACATTTAGGACAACAGAAGAGGGCCGAGCCACCCGAGATTGCCTTGATAGAGAAACAATTAAAAGGCCTTTTGCAAAAGCAGCTATTTTACACTTGTCTGTGTGCGCTACATAGATAAGTCTTTCTGAGGGCAGGAGGGGTATAGGGTGTGTGTGTATGTGTGTGTGTATGCGCATGTGTGTGTGTCTGTGTGTCTGTGTGTTGGTGTGTGTGTGTGTGTGTGTGTGTGTGTGTGTGTGTGTGTGTGTTTGGGTGGGTGCGTAGGGGTGTAGTTGAGTGATATTCTCTCGAGCCGATCAGTGAGGTGATTAATGAAAGCTGAATTGGAAATTTAATTGGATGTGGCTACAATTACAGGGCCCAGAACAGAGACAATCAGCCAGAGAGTGGATATTAGCGGAGAATGAAGATCCTGACATAAAACTACCCCCTCCACTCTGTTAGCCATTCAGCAATTAGGCAAAGCATGACCATCCTCACGCGTCAACATGGACGACAAGGCAGGAGACAGGTTTGATCCTGATTTTATGGAGAGACGGCACTTAGAGCACACTATCTTTGTCTTGGTTGTACTGGACAATATTCATCAATCAGTCTGAACATTCTGTGAAGTGTTATATGTAAACAGTGAACTATAAAGCTGTGCAGATGGGGCGATAAATTTTGTTTTATAGGAATGGAGCAAAGAAAAGAAAAATGACGAAAGGAAGAAATAGAGAAATGGCTGACTAAACCTAACCCTAAATAGAGATAGAAATCAAGAAATCCAAAAAGAAAGAATGAAAAAAAGAAGGGGATGTTGATGGACAGAGAGAGAATGGAATTTAAGAAATAAAAACACAGGCAGATAAATGAATCCCAGCATGCTTTGCACCTGACAGATGGAGTGGGAGAAGAAAAGAGCAAAAGAGAAAAAAAAAGGATGACAGGAGGAGTGGAGCTGATTGGAGAACATCTTATCATTGGAACACAACAAGGTTATTTATTTATTCATTTATTTTTTAATTAAATTTTTTTTCAAAGTTCAATGTTCGAAGTTTACATATTTTTGTATTTGTCTGATCTATCCCTTGGCTGTTTTGACAAGTGAGTTTCCTCTGTGGGGATAAAACAAAGTCTTGTCTTATCTTACCTTAACCCTTTTCTTTTCCACCTCTGCAGCTCTGCTAACTTTGACTTCTTGTCCGACCCTGCTGGGGTGAAAGGTGGCGAACGGGAATCGCACAGGCAGCTGTGGCGATGACATCACCCTTCTGGTGACATCACGGTGGTGATGTGACAGGTAGACCACCTGGAGAGGGAGCCAGAAGTGAGGTCATGCCCCCAGGTACCCCCCAGACACTGAGGGCTGCACAAAAGACTGATGCAACGCTGGACCGACCACAGGAAACTGGAAGAGTATAATGTGTGTGTGTGTGTGTATGTGTATATGTGTGTGTGTATGCATGTGTGTGTGTGTATGTGTATATGTGCATGCATGTGTGTGTGTGTGTGTGTGTGTGTGTGTGTGCGTGTGTGTGTGGGCACTTTATGTGTATGTGCGCATGCGTGTAAAAGCATGGCCTCAGATTCAACAACACAGTTGCACAGCACAGATAGTTTCAAACAAACTGAATTCAAAGCAATAGTTTGTAGAACCAAACATCTGTCAGCAGAGTATACATGATGATACAATTATTATGGTTCAAACAAACAAAAAGACCAAACAAAGAGGCAAACAAATAGGCTATCATATCAAATGATATAATTTAATATAGTTTCATATCAGATTAAAATAGAAAATCACAATAAATCTAACCTTACAAATGAATCACTGACTAAATATGCAAAACCTCTTCCCTAGACATGCAATGTTAGTTGTCTTCCACCGACGCTATACTTTTTTTTTAAAACAAATCACAGACAGACTGGTTCAATAATTCTCTCGTTCCCTGTTCTCATCGACACTGGTAGCATCACACAGCTGTTGAGGCACATAGAGCCCTCTAACGGCTGGAGTGGGAATTGCAGCCTCCACCCCACTACCACTATATGAGTCCATTTTCATCTTAAGGTCCTCAAAGAAGAAGAGGCAATTGCTGATGGTGAAACAGGAGCTCTTGAAACATCATACAATTTAATCTGCAACATATGCAGTTTCCAAGTCATCTCTCTCTCTCTCTCTCTCTCTCTCTCTCTCTCTCTCTCCATAAGCTAACCTAAAGAGGATGATTCTGCTGAACCCCCCTGGTTAAGCTGCTTTTGCTCAGCATCAGCAGCAGTCGCTGAATGAAAGTAGAGCAATTATTATATTGAGGTCAGAAGGCAATGGCTGTGTGTTGCTGACCATGTGGTCCTGGTAAAATTCACTGCATGTTTTAGACTGAGAGGGAGAGTGAGAGATACAGACACAGGAAGAGGGAGAGAGAGAGAGAGTGAGAGTAATGATTGCAGTGGTGATGGCAACAGTCCTTTCCAGCGGAGGTGCTTTTTCAAAAGTATTACAAGGCAGGCAAGCAGCTTATAATTTCATGCATTTAATTTTTCTATATCAGCACCTGATATAGTTGAAGTTCAGATGTCTGTCTTCTTCTATGAGTAATCATCTGACATCATTTGAAGCAACTGGTGAAATGAATAATAGAAAAGACCATATAATATTTCTGGGTTCTAGGAGCCTATAAGCGTGTCTCTTATTTATAGTGGTATTGAAAGAGGGTTTCTGACCACACTGTCCTCCTGTAATTATTGATATGGTGGGTCCAGGATGGATGATGGTTCTGCAGATAATCTGCTAGGAAATCCCCACAAAGTGAAGGTGTAAAGTGTTTACCTCCTTATGGGAGGCTAAAGGTCAACCTGCCATTTCATTCCCAGCCATGAATGTAAACAAGCTGTGCCTTGTGTCTGATGCCATGGCACACAGTCCACATATGGAGACAGCACACTGTACATACACGTGTCTGGAAGTATGATGTAATAAGATTACAATTCATATGAAAAAAACGGATCATTTGCAGCAGTATATTTTCATGTTTTTAAAGTAAATCTTTTACATTTAAGGTGTAATTCATTCCTGTCTGCATTATACACTTACACATTGTCTGTGATATTGTTTGATGTTGCATTGCATGTAATGGCTGTGTAGTGCACTAGGGTCTCTTGCATATCTCTTGGTTTAACACGCCTAGTACCACCAGGAGAGGAAACAGCATAATTGCTTATTGCAATGATATGTTTTCTTCTCTGTGTCCACAGAGACACCTCCCTGGTTACAATCAGAAATGATATTTCCCCTAAGTGACGTGCTGTGTGTGCTATGGCTGCATGGGTGGACAGGTAGGTAAGGGAGGTGGAGAGAGGAGGGATGGGGAGGGAGGTGCTGCCCCCCGCCTGCCTGGAGGTGGGCTTGACGGGTGTAATTTATGCACGGCGTCAGCGGTGAGGGGGTCACCCAGTTAACCTGAAATAAATAGGGTTTTCTGGGTGAGGCTGTGGGGGGCACCCCCTGATTTAGCGTGGACACGCCACGTGGGGATTGGGCTGGCTACATCCATTAACACTGACCTGTGTGGACCACAGACAGACACACACACACACACACACACAACCTCACAACAGCTTGTACATGGGCTGGGGTAGAGTGTGGTAAAACAAACACAGTTCATGCAAATCTATTTCACATTCAATCTAGCTCTACTGTCATCATAGTCTTTCCCAAGTGATGTGCAAGTGTAAGCAAATCTATTTTCACCATTTGATAGAGTATCTGTAAATAGCACTAGGCAAAAAGAAATGGGCTGTCAACCTTCACTCAACATGTCAAAACAGTTTATCTTTACATACAGATCTACAATTACAACAAGGTTGAATTCTTATAGATTATAGAAAAAAGTAAAATGTTGTATAAATGTCTATAAATATGTATTTGTTTTTATCAGTTATTTCAGATGGCCTGTTCTCCCTGTATTGTTTATAAGAAAGTGGGATCTATGTTGCATTAGTTCCTTAAGCACAGTGCACTGTTCTGGATTTAAATTGTAGAAGGAGCTCCAGTGACTTTGGACTTGACTGAAACATCATGCAGAAGCAGAAGCAGAATCATTCTGGAGGCAACTTTTCTTTGATTACAATCTCACTATTAGCAGATTGCTGACACAAAGAGACATTTTTTAGAGGAATACACTCTAATAGTAATATTCAATTCAATTTTATTTATACAGCGCCTTTTACAATAGTATTGTCTCATGGCGCTTCACAGAAGGAGCACCCAAGAGCAACAGGGGCAAGGTAAAACTCCCTTATGTTCAGTTAATCTAG
Organism: Tenualosa thibaudeaui; assembly: GCA_027481765.1. NCBI lineage: Eukaryota > Metazoa > Chordata > Actinopteri > Clupeiformes > Clupeidae > Tenualosa > Tenualosa thibaudeaui. Next base: position 324,213 of record JAIFZK010000205.1, read on the forward strand.
GAGGAAACCTTGGGCAGATCCACGACTCAAGGGGCTGACTCAACTGCTGGGGGTCATGCAGAAAAATTACAATCAGTGGTAACCATGACAGACTACAAGTTGCCTATGGTTTTAGCTGAGGTTCGTAACAGTTCATAATGGAGTGTTATCCCACTTTACATTATATGGTAGTCAGTCTATAGGTGGTTATCAGGAATTATGGCTGGACAATGTAGCAGTGGCCAGACATAGTGTCAAATTCACAGTGCATGTCAGTGCATTTCTTTACACGGTCCCACTAGGATACGTTTTAAACATCAGGGTGTGGGATTAAATTTGTGCTGTCAGTTCTCATGCTTGGGCACACACACACACACACACACACACACACACACACATAGTCTCTTTCTATATCACCCAGCCACGCACCTTCAAGTACACACACGTACTTGCACACTTGTACACTTACACTCACTCACACACTCATTCTGTCTCACAGTCTCACACTCACACACAAGCACGCAGGCAGGCAGAAGGGAGGAATCCCTGAGGGCAAAGTAGTCACTTTGTCAGAGAAAGTACCGGAATCTCAACTTGCGTCACTTTGATTCGTGCACACGCCACATCATCTGTGCGTGGACCGACCAACACTGTCTGACCAGAGCAGGAGAGGAGCCCTCGGCCGGCAGTGGCACCCCATCGGGCCGACAAGTGATTGATTCCTTCCTAATTCCCTCAAATAAGATGAGCCGGGGTGCTGGGGTCTGGGCGAGGGCGTGCCTGAAGTGGAGAGTGATTAACTGTGCCACCCTGTGTCAGGTAAACTTTGGGTTTGTGGCTAACCACACGTGTCAGACTGGCTAAATGTTAGCTTGTCAGCATGCAACAATGGGCCTAAAGATCTGGCCTAGAATTACCCCTCCCCTCCCAACCCCCATCACCCTACCACCCCACCCCTCGGTGGGAGTGAAGAGTCTAAGCATGCAGCCATTTCCCTGTGAAACATCAAACTAATTGTCCTCTCAGAAAGCTACTTGGAGAAGCAGGAAAGACAGAAGCTACTAGCTACAAGCCCTAAAACAAGCCCACAAGCCCTGAGAGAAGACGGATAAAAACCCACATCACCCACAACACAACAAACACAACACAGCACAATACAGCAAACATGGCAGATGCTGCTGTGGAGGAAGATCAAATTAACTCAGATTCATTCTTCCTCTGTTCCGTGACAAAACACTGAGGCATTTTTATTTACTTAACTCTGTATCTGTCTTTATTACAACTTGGATGGAATAAGGTAGAAATTGTGCAGAAACTAATACAGAAATCCATTAATTAAACAATTAAATTTTCTGGGTGACCACTGTGAACTGAAATGTTATTTCAGTATTTACGAGGGTATGTGCATTATGTTCTCTATGTATATGCAAATTAAGGGAAATCAAATCTGTTGTGTCCTCTGCTGTGGTGTTGTAAACAGCATACTGCATCTACTTAGGCCACAGTCTCTACAGGTATGGTATGTATTCATATATACATACATACTACATGTATATTTGTATGTAAGGTATGTAATGTATGTATATAATTTGTATGTGTGAAAGTACAGTATACTGATAGCAGTGAAAGATAGCCCTGTGAGTGTGCCTTTGTGAGTGTGTGAGTGTGTGTGTGTGTGTGTGTGTGTGTGAGTGTGTGTGTGTGTGTGTGAGTGTGTGTGTGTGTGTGTGTGTGTGTGTGTGGGCCAGTAAACAGTCTAATGAGTAGGGCAAACACGTGGGACAAACATGGCACAGCCCAGTGGCGCCCGGAGACTGTGGGCATCTGGCCTCATTAATCCATCTTCTCCCGCTCTGGAATATCAATCGATGCACCGCTGTCCTCGTCGTGGAGATGGGCGGAACACAGGGGGTGTGGAGAGTGAAAGAGAGAGAGAGAGAGAAAGAGTGAAAAAGAGAGAGAGAGAGAGAGAGTGAAAGAGAGAGAGAGAGAAAGAAGGAGAAAGAGAGAGAGAAAGATGTGTTATCTTTAGGGCATAATGTAAAAAATGAAGACAAGGCCCTTAATAGATAGAATACTCAGACTGTTGCTTTACCCTTCAGTGATTAAAAATGTTTCTGTAATAGGATCTGTTAAAAGTAAAGGGTGCCGCTCTTTTTTACCCTCAGGTTGGTTTAAAAACATAAGAAACTAAATCATCTTATCCACAGCTGGCTTGTGCTATTCTGAAATGACAGCACTTCATTTTCCAATCCTGAGTGGGACAGTGTCTTTCAGTTTTCCTAGAGGGGTTATATGTTAGTTTATTAATCATACATTAAATCTCCAAGTATTCAACACCCATATGGCAATGAAGCTTGATTTGCAAACACTTTTTCATGGAAAATACTGCTGCAATTTGAGGGTAACTAAACAAACAATTCTGACTGGCCATTTGAGCTCTCGCTGCATATGGACCCTTTTGATTGCCCCAAATGGACACTTCTCATTGGTACCTAAGTTTGTACTTGAATGTGTGCCCCTCTAAACAGCAGCATTTCCAAAAGGCTCTTCTGATTGGTGAACTGAATTCCATACCTGCCAAACGAACCCCTCTGATTGGCAGACAGCTCTTTCCCTACAATCAGACCTCTCTGATTGGTTGTCTGAGCTACTTCCCTGTAACATTCCTCCTCCCCATAACCTGTGAGCCTGCGGTGTCTCTTTCAGTAAAGCATCCCTCACTGTTTACAAATTAACATCATTTAGGCCCTGACACATCCAATCCTGAACAGGGGAGGCGTTTCTGGACCACTTAAGGATTCCGTCAGTATTCCGCCAGTTGGACGTCATCTCAGATGCGAGGGAGGTGGGGGGTGGGTACACTGAGGCGTCTGCAATGGCTCTTTTTTGGCGTCTTTAACCGCACTCGTCGGTCGCCAGGCCAACGCCCAAGCGTGATGGACCGTTTTCAAATTGTAGCTGATGGATGCAAATTGCTGCGGTTCACCGCTTTACCAGCGTCCAATCTCAGCTGTGGGAGAGGTCTTGATTTCTTACTGCTAGGTGGTGACTCAGTTTAATGAAAGAGTTTATTACAACAGAAACAGCTTAGGAAAACTATGAGAGAGAGAGACGGAGAGAGCGAGAGAGAGAGTGAGAGAGTGAGAGAGATTGAGGTTGTGTCTTTGTGGGAAAGGCCTAATTGAAACATGCTTGTTTATTATGACCATGCTTTTTTTATTTATAAGAACGCAGTGTGCTTTTAGACCCACAAGACTTCAGCAATTAAAATGCTGCTGTAATATGTTGCTTTTAAAGAGGCTGCCAAGAACCAATATCTCACAGGCCTTCAGGCTCATTAGAGAAACATTCAAGCCACACATTCACAGCTAATCTACTTAGACTCATCTTACTCTCTCACTGACTCAAAGCAACCCCAACCCCACAAGCCCACTTATAATAATATGCCTCTTTCCATCCATTCAAGTACGTACATATAGCTGTTGATTTTGTTACCTCTGTCAAGGAGGTTATGTTTTCGCCGGCGTTTGTCTGTCTGTCTGTCTCTGTTTGTCTGTTTGTTCACAAAAAAACTCGAAAAGCACTGCACGGATTTACACAGAAGAAATTTTCAAAAAACATGGGCAGTAGGACAAAGAACATATTAAATAATGGTGGTGATCCGGAACACTGTCTGGAGTTGCATTGCGTCAGTGACCCTTTTTTGCCTTGACGGAGGTCTGGACTCCCAAAGTGCTTTTCTAGTTCATGTATGTTTTCTGAAGAGAGCCCTTAAGGACAACAGAAAGTTCTATATGGACATTGCAGATATCCATAAAAATATTTCCATGAGTGATTGATTTTAGAGTAGAAGGACTAAAAGAGAAACTGGCTATTTTAAGGTGCTGAAAAATTCAGCTACTTGACTGATTATTTTTATGTAAAATTGAGGATACTTGGACATACAGTATTAATAAGAAATGCAATGTTGTAGATTATTCAGTTTTGTCTTAGGACATCACTGACATGATGTGTCTGGCCACGTGGAGCATGTGGACTAGACTCTGATGTCCTGTGTGTAGAAAGGGTATCATTGGATGAGTGTATGTACGCTAAGTGTATGTTTGCATGTGCGCATGCATTATTGTGTTTACAGACCTGTACATTCTTGTTTGTACATAGTAGTATTACTGTGTCTGTGTATGCATTCATTTATGCTCGCTCACATTTGTGTGAGTGTACGTGTGTGTGTTCATTTATTTACATGATCGTTTGCATGCAAGTGTAGGCCTGTGTGTGTGTGTGTGTGTGTGTGTGTGTGTGAAAGAGGGTGTAATGGCATAAAATAGTGAGAGGTGTAATTACCCCTGTTGCTAATTGTTCTTGTAAAATTGATGCGTAGCCTCAGTCATTATGGTCCTGCGTGAGTGCGGCCCTCCCTGATCAATTATTCAGACCCATTTGCCTTTGAATCAGTCACTGACACTCTCAGTCGCCTCCACGCGCTTGTAGCACCACAGGGGGAACACTTGCTTTGTCTCCCCCCTCTCTCCTTCTCTCTCTCTCTCGTGTTCTCACTCTCTCGTTCCTCTCTCACCCCCCACCCTCTCTCCAGAGGTGAGAGCTTTCAGGAAGATGACTCGGTGGGGTGAAAAGGCACAGTGCACTCAGTGTGTCACTAAGAATCACAGGAAACCGTCACCACGACAACCCTTCTTTTTCCCTCCTTCCCTTCGCTTCTTCTTCTCCTCCGCTCCTCCTTTTAAATAAATGATTGAGGGATTCCAGAGAGGGAGGAGGGCATTCTGCACATCCCTCCCCAACACACACACATACACACACACACACACACACACACACACACACACACACTGCTACACTCCTACACCAACTCTCTCAGCAGTAGGTCTTTTAAGTTCAGCTTGTCCTCCTCAGATAATGCCGCACTGGGAGGAGAAGAGGAAGAGGTACTGTAAAGAGGTGAAGGAAGGAAGAAAGGAAGGAAGGAAAGAAGGAAGGAATGAAAAGGGAAAGACAGGTGATAAGTGAAAAATAAGAATCATACAATTTCAGTTGGGGTTTGGACTGCCAACTATTTCCTGTCTGTACACAGTAGAGAGAACTTGAACAGTATCAACAACTCCCCTGCATGGCTGGCACCATGCTGAGCTGGCACTCAGGGACTATCCCACTGCCCACTATCTCTGGAACGCACCTGGCCTTCGTGTGGGATGCAGCTGGCAAACATGTGGAGGCAGACCTGGCACCATGAACTCCTCTGTCTCTGCAGACTCGCCTCCATTTCTGTAGTGTCTGTGTTTATTTGTGGAATACTGCAGACGTGACAGATAGATGAAAGAGCAGGCTTTAGTAATTTGCTCTTTTCATGCAAGACTAGGCTAGTTTACAGAATACTGATCCAGATAATGGTGGTTTACAGGTGCGCAAGGAAACACACACTGGATTCAAATTAAAAACAAACTGCATGGGGAAAGGTAAAAAAAACATCCTACAGTTGGGTGTGTGCCTTAGGAAAATCATTTCCTAAATGACATGCAATGGACATGACATGACAACAGGCTACAAACTATACAGTGCAAACCTCTAATGCATAGGATGCTAAAGCACAGACACTTAATCTCTGCTTTAACCTATAGCATTCTTTAGTATACTGGAAAAAGACTTCCTGGTATATAGTATGGACTTCGTAGTAGTATGTCAGATCATTATATACTGCAGTTGTACAGTGTACTGTGTTTAACTTTAACCAATTTATATACTGACAATGTGTGCTCTTTCACAGTGTATGACAGTGTGTAGTGGACACTGTAACACTAATAAACTAGTGTGGAAAAAATACTGATTTACATCCATATGTTGTATCATTATGATGCCCTTGAAAATGGGTCATGGAGCAATTTTCCAAAAGAAGTAATTACGACAGTGCTTACATATTTGAACATGCTGCTAAAACAGTCACTGGAAAAAGTCTGTGGAAAGACTACAGTGAAACCACTGACTTACATCACTTTTCCAGCTCAAACAAGCGTGTTCTGTTTAGACAGGGGAGGGCCACACTCCTGGATATAGGGCCTCTTTGGACAGATAGAGTGGCTTCGACTGAAGAAGTGTACACATACCCTTGTGTGTGTATGTGTGTGTGTGTGTGTGTGTGTGTGTGTGTGTGTGTGTGTGTGTGTGTGTGTGTGTGTGTGTGTGCGTCACACTGTACATGTGTGATTGCATAAATGTGTGTGAGTGTACAAAGCTGAGAATTTGTACCTATGGACATGTGAATGCGAATTACTGACTGAGGCTTATGTGAGATGTACTATGCATGTGTGAGCAGAATGTTTGTTGTGTTTTTATAGTACAATTCTCTCTCTCTTTCTATCTGTGTGTGTGTGTGGGTGTGTGTCCATGTGTCTGGGTGAACGCAGGCAGGACATGGCTGGATCTATGACAGCTGTTTTGTTCAATGTTTGATGCCCCAACCAGCAGCATCTGTCCTTTCCCTCCTCAACAGGATTTAATATTGCAGAGCCCCCCTTCCTACACAGACAGACACACACACACACACACACACACACACACACACACACACACACACACACACACACACACACACACTTCATGGCCCCCTCTGTCACTTACAGTGAGTGTCACACACACTCCTTGAGACCCACACACATACTTTACTCTTGCTCTTTCTTCCTCCCTGCCTCTCTGTTTCCCCCCTCTCTCGCTCCCTCTCTCTCTTTCTCTCTCTCTCTCCATCTCCCTCTAACGCTGTAGTGCCTGTTGTACTAAACTCCATTATGGAGTGGAACTGCCAGAATTGGAGATCAATTCCTCTCCCTTAGCTCTCTCCATCTCCATCTCCATCTCCAACTTCACCTTCAGCTTCAACTCTACTTTCTTTTCTTTTCTTCTACTCAGTGTGTTTCAGTTGCTCCTTCCTCCACCCCACTCTTCCTCCACCCCACTCTTCTCTTTACATCTTTTAAATCCCTCACCTCCTCATCTTTTTCTCCACCACTCTTTGATCTTTTTCTTCTCTCTTCTCTTGTATCTTTTATGTTCCCTCCTTTACATGTCTCCACAAGCTCTCTCTGTCTCTGTTCATTGATCTCTGTCATTTCCCTTGGTTATGACTTAATTACTTATCTTAATGCCAAAGACATCTTAACTACTGCAATGTTGCTGAGTTGCTGTCATGTGAAGCATCTCTAAGTTAAACATAAAAATGTAGATGCTGTAGTTTGAAACTTCATAATTAAAACTTACCATTAAGTCCACGTGATACTTGTTAGCAAAAATAGTGGTTAATTAATGATTAGAAACTTTGAAAGTGTTCAGTATATTCTTAATAAGCCGTGCTGTGTTGTTCCCATGATTCTCTCCTCTCTTCACCAAACTACTCCACATACAATCAATACAGTGCAACCACACCGATTATCCCATTGTTGTTACATTATTTTGTCATAGCAATAAGAGTTAATACTGTGTTTATGCTCTTAATTCCATGAAGATATTTTACTGTAAGAATAATAACCTCAATCAAAACTTGTTCCAAACTTTTTTCAGCTAGTGGATACATTATTTAATATTAATGTACATTAATTAAAATTCATAATATAAGCATCAGTATCATTAATATGCAAGGGTTGATGTTCACACAGTTGAAAACTTAAGTGTCATGAACATCCTGTTTCACTTAACGGATCACTCACCAGGGTTTCTCAGAGACGCTTGGAGCAGAGGGAGTATCTGACCTTACTCATCCAATGCTCTCATCTCCTTCCTCAGGTGGAGCCAGTCACTTTGTCTACCAGGCGCAGAACACAAGGATTGACATGGTCGGGAAACGATACGGACACCATCAGATTGGCGGCACATGAAGGAAATATGCTATAGGCTGATGGCGTTTGCTGTTGACGTTGCGTCGTGGAGCTGCAGAGCCGAGGAGAGCCTTCAAAGGCCCCTACGCAGGTGATTGAAGGTTGTACTGCGCCTGAGGCTACGCTAAGGTTAGCTGACTGCAGATCAGTGTTCAAAGGCGACGACACTGACAATGAGGCTTGGCACCGGTGGAGGAGGTGGCGCACTGGGACCCAACGCACAGAGGAGGGATGGGGAAGGTGGATATAGAAGGCTCCCCTTGGGGCACAGTCAGAAAAACACACAGAAATGCTAACATACAGGGCGACAGAATACACACACACACACACGCACAAATGCAAAAAAACTAAGACTTGCCCTACACTGACCCCCCCCCCCCCTAAAACACACACATACACACACCTGTGTGCATATATGTAACATAGAAACATGCAGGAAACACATACACAAACACACACACTCTTCCCTGTGTCTCTTTCTTTCAGTTTTACACACAAACTCACACACTCTGTCTCCATCCCGCTGGCTGTCTCCCTGAATCTCTGTCTTGCTGCTTCTCTCTCCCTCTCTCTCTCTCTCTCTCTCTCTCTCTCCCTCTCTCTGTGTCTTTGTTTGTCTCTGGGGACTATAATTGGAAGTGGAGGGTCCGTGGTGGTGTGGTTGCATCAAACAAACAGCTGCTGAGAGATGGCTGGCGTGGAGAGTGTCTAAAGCGATCTATCACCGTGCCGCACCGCGGCCATCCCAGCCAGCGTGTGTGTACATTTGTGTGTGTGTGTGTGTGTGCGCCCACTGGAGATACTCCGGCCCAGACATCTGCAAGATGGAAACGCCACACCACCCTGTGGTGCACACACACTTATGGACACACATGCAAACAAACACACACACACACACACTTACACACACTAAGAGACAGATCTTCTCTGTCACACCATCTCACACATGCACACACACACACACACACACACACACACACACACACACACACACACACACACACAGATCTCTCCTGCATAAACTAAAACACAAATACACACAGACAAGATGCTGAACAGATATAATGACACATACACACACACCTACACACACACACAGGCATATCGACAAACAGACATAATGACATAAACACACATACACACACACTTCACATCCCTACTGCTAAAGTAAGATAAGTGTGATATACATCATAGCACATTAGTACATTCATTGCACTGCTACTGTGAAGATTTTCCTCAGTTTCAAGCCTGTCTGCAGTTTAAGTGTGTAACACCATCTGATCGAAGTCCTCTTCAATCATGCTGATTTGTAAGAAGTGTGATTGTGGGAGGACAGACTAGCGAGTGAAGTTTGTGGCCTTACAGTACAAGAGATCCTCCCACTTCCACATGTCAGCAGTGAAGCTTTCCTCCCTCCCGTGTCTCCTTCATTTCCTGCTTGTGAACCACAGCCGGTCACTTCGTTTGGAGAACAATTTGTCTCATGTCGAAATCTCTCTCCACACCACAGACCCCATATGGCCATTTACAAGGCAGGGACGCACGCACATACGCACGCACGCACATACGCACACAAACACTAACACACACACACTAACACACACACACACACACACACACACACACACACACATACACACAGAGAAAGAAAGAGAGAATCTCATCACTTGCAATGTCAAATAGCAGGTTTGCTCTTCCAAGGGTCCCTGGATGACACTGAGGTATATCAACAGTGACAAAAGTATATTGAATAATTATCTCGGAATTAATACATTATCCCAAACTTAAATAAATGTCACCAGATCAATATATCTCTGGGATGAGGGGAGTGAGGAGAGATGTGAAGGACATTGCTTCATTATTCATTAATTCCACAGTAATATAGGTAGATGAGATGGCTATTGTGGCCCTGGCCTGGTTAGTCCGAGACGTCGGACATTTTAAATGACTAACTTCACCGCTTAAACGCTCCTCTGCCATCCCCCTCAAGGCAGGAACCCTTAACCCTTGCATACCTAGAAGCCGTCACACCAGGAATGAGGGCTGAATATTGCACTGGAGCTATAGCTTGTGTGTCTATGAGGTGTCAGGAGAGAGTGTGTGTGTGTGTGTGTGTGTGTGTGTGTGTGTGTGTGTGTGTGTGTGTGTGTGTGTGAGATGCTCTAGGACTGCATTTGTGTGTGTAACATATTATGTGTGTGTGTGTGAGAGAGATGCTCTAGGACTGCATTTGTGTGTATAATATGTTGTGTGTGTGTGTTTGTGTGTGTGTGTGTGAATACATCACAGGGTACAGTCCTGCCATGGCACCACACTGACCCAGGCCACCCTGTGTCACGTCACATCCACGGACTGTTCTGCCTGTCACGCAGAGCGCCACGGTTCCTCCTGCTGGCATCTGGCCATGGACACAGAGAGGGTGAAGGTGCATTATTTACCAGGATGAATAAGTCACCGCACCGCCCCGCTTTGCACAGCATATGCGGGGGGTAATTTGCCTCATCGTCCATTCTAAGCATCTGTTTGAGGGTGGGGGTGGAACATGCATGCAGCTGGGTTGATGGGTGGGGGTGTGGAGGGAAAATAGTGTCTCTGTTGACCTCACAATGCTTCTAGGGACCATTTGCAGGCATTTCGAAAGGAGGTGGAGAGATGAGATGTTATAGATTGATATAGTTATTGTTATAGATATTATTATATTAATATATTTGGATGTTGTTATACAGATATTGATACCGATTTAGATGTTGATGTAAAAAGAAAATTCCCCTCTCACCCTCTGCGGGGGGTCATTCATGTTACGGTCCTCTACAAGAGGCCTGGGAGTTTGAGGGGTCTGTGCAGTAGCTGTTCCAAGGATTGAATTCTTCTGGATGGAGGTCTCAGATATTTTTCCTAGATTCTGCTGAAGTCACTTACTCATCTTGGGAGTCAGAGGCCCCAGTGTCCCTATCACCACTGGGACCACTGTTGCCTTCATCTTCCACATCCTCTCTCACTCTTGTCTCAGTCCTTAATATTTCTTGAGTTTCTGTTTCCTCTGCATCTGATATCTGGGTCAGACCTGGGCCTGACCTGGCACAGATCCAGCCAATGAGCTTAGGCATCAGGAACCAGAACCACCCTGAGGCTAGCAACCTCAGTGAGGTGGACAGTGATACCTCTAGGGTCTAACTAGGATCACATTCATAGGAGAAGACTACAGGTGACGCCAGAGATCTTAAAGACACTGGTTAGATCATTTTCACAGGTGACCACCACAGGTAACTCCAGAGATCTTGAGGGCCCAGGTAAGATCACCTGCACAGGAGAACATTACAGGTGTGCAGAGTCCAAAGATAAAAGAAATCCCAATAAACAAAAAAGGTAAAAAAAACAAAAAACAAATGCAGCTCTAATGCATTGTTTGCAACCATTCAACTAGAAAGTAAAATCTTGGCAGAAGAATGATTGTTTATGAATAAAATATGATCTGTCCTTGCTGTGTCTTTAGTTTATGAAACTGTGCCATGTATGTCTGTCATTTTTCAGAAAAAGCAACAAGCCACCCAATTCTGTAGGTTCCTCAGATTTTAGACCAGCTAAGAGCTTTGTTTGCATCAGAATGTATAATAAATCCTGATAATGACACTGATTATGTTAAATATTGGTTGTTCACCAAATGCTAATTAGTGAGTCAATGGTAACTCCACAAGCTACAATTTATGTAGTGTTGACAATAAGCAGGAGGAAAATATATAGCCCAAATCAATCAAATGCTATATGGCACAGAATTATAATACTTTAAAGATATTGTGTTACCAGAATCTCCTGCGAACTCCTACGTGTTCGCTTACATCTTTAAACAATCCTCAAAAGCATCTGTAATGGGATTTTCCCACCAGACAAACAGCTGTTGATCCCCCCAAGCCTGTTTGAAGATGGAACGGACTGCATACATAATGCCACAGTACTTTACCTAGCCTCAAACATGGGATTGGTCATCTTTTCCGTTATAGAAATGGGTGAATTGTATGTCGGATCAAAACTGGACATGAAGGAAGTCAAAGATCCTTTTCGGGAGTGCATATATTTGTTTACATTACTGTGTTTATTAATGAAGCAATGTGAGAAGGAAACCCACTAAAATTTGCAATTAAGAGTGACCTTATGACAATTAATTAATGTAAATAGTTAGGCATAATAAAACATTACATGTCTTTTCTCAAGGTATCCTGTGACAAAATGCTAACCTCTATTTAAAGGATATAATTTTGCAACCGCTTCAAACATTATTACATTCAAACATAATTACATTATTATTATTGTTATTATCATCAATAATAATAACAATTCTTTTTACATCATCTTATTAGAATTAATGTCAAACATAGCTAAAGTAATACTGCTACAGACTGGACTTCTGATCATTTCTATTACAAAATTAATTTAGAACCATATTTATATTAATATTTTATATATTCCAGCAGCCCAGTGATGTGTTGTAATTTACAGCCATACACCATCATACCATCATTTTGGATGAAGGGAGGAACATTTTATCCACAAAAATCCACAAATTGTGCCTAGATGTTTTTATGGGCTAAATGTGATCCTCTTCAACCCCTTGTTTTGTGTCTCTCTGATTGTTATGTAGTTCAGGTCTGAAATATCTGTTATTTTGTTGTTTTTATCAACTTGTTTGTCTCTGTCCATGAATGCAATCAACTCCAGTAGGTTCTGATTCATTCTGACCTTTCTGACTTAATATCCTGTTACATGTATGAGACTGGGAGGTGTTTAAAAGTTAAACCACTTACAGTACAGGTCTAAAAATAATTCATAGTCTCTAACTCTTATCATGACATCTTTAACATCCACGATGGCAGTAAAGTCAAGAATATAAGTGTATGTTGTACAATTAAGTGCTTTTGGTTTATATGTTGTGTAAGTAGACTCTACTAAACGAATTTGTCAGTATTTAAGATACTCATCTATTGGTCCAAAATCACATGACAGGAGAAATATGGTGGAAAAATATTTAATCACATTAAATCAAAATCTTCAGAAATCATAAATGTTGTTTACTGTATGCTGAAGCAATCGGTATTTTCATGTCATTTAGGCCTAAAAATCGGCCTAGAAAGTGGTAGAGGCTAAACGGTGGGGTGCCATGCATAGTTGGAATAAGATTATTTCTGTAGTTAATATATGTTAATATAATTGTTAATGGATGTTAATATAATTGTTCCAAGGAAAAATCTGCATCTTGATGACAGTTATGCCCATGTCTATCATTAGGCTACAGTATATGAACTAAAGCTCTAAACTGTAGATTTGAGTACATGATGTACAATAATGGCATCATGTGACCATTATGATGTCATCAAGAATTATATCTTTTCAAGTCATTCTAGATTCTGAGTCTGCTTTAAGAGAGTTCATTTCTGATGAAGAGAGCTTTTAAGATAACTTATATTTTCTATTCACTTGTCCACATGCGTACAATTGCTCCATAAGGATAACAAAAGTGAGTTACATTTTGTGTTTTCAGTCTAGTGATGCTCTCATTTACTATTTAAAAGTCAAAGTCAAAGTCACTTTTATTGTCAATTTCTTCACATGTACTTGACATACAAAGGAATCTAAATTACGTTTCCCACTATCCCATGCGTGTACGTGGACAACAGTAAAGTGCAGATGCTCAACAAGACAATTCTAGTCCTAAGGTTGTTGGTTTTTTAGTGCAAAAGACAAAATTTTGCGCAATGTGCAAATGTCAATAGTATTTATATAGGTAATTAGCCTATAATGAAGTATGTTCCTGATAGACACTGTTCTCTTCTCTTTCTCTGTCCGTAATTAGCCTAAAAAAGAAATATGACAATCTTTAATTCTTTTGTCAGGATTAGAGTAAACATGCAGACCATATTTTGAAAGGACTAGGTAGAGAAAGGCTTTAAGAGGAAGGAAAAAAGAGAATTTAGATCCTTACCTACAGTGGAGTAGTAATCCAGAAGCTTGAGTTTATTTTTTAGGTGACTTTTATTGGACTACACCAAACCTTTTCTGTTTCCTACTCTGTGTGTCATCTGACTGAGGACCAGAAATGACGCGTCACACTAAAAGGCAATAGTGGGCTGTAGTATTTGTCAATCTGATTGAACACTAAGAACACTGGTTACATAGAATTGACAACAAACCCAGAAAAACCTTTTTTTTATGTTTGCATTTAGAGCTCCCTAGATACTAAGGTGATTTGGCCTTTTGCAAACCCAGTTCAAATAAATTGTGAGAGAAAGAACGGCGACCTCTGCATTTGGTCTAGTGAGTTAAAATACATCTCTCATTTGATTTGATTTTTTTTTAAAAAAATATCTTTTGCATCAAAATAACAATGTTGCAACAAAAATGCTAAGCAAAAAATCTAGAGAACTAAAGAGAGTCACTTGACACGAGTGGCAAGCTGGACTAGACTGGCATCCATGGATACCAAATAACTCCTTAACTTCCCATGTCTTGACAACCTCCCCCAAATTGACATGCAGAGTAGCGATCAAAATCGCGATGGTGGCGCAAGACGTAGAGGTGCCGTTTGAGTCCCGGCTCCTCCTAACTGGTGATCAGATTGGGGCCTTGCATGGCAGTCCCTGAGACTGGTGTGTGAATGTGAGTGTAAATGGGTGAATGTAAGGCAAATGTAAAGTGCTTTGAGTGCTCATATGTGTGAAAAAGTGCTATATATTCAGTCCACTAATTATAATCAAAGTTAAATGTGAGAAAACTATCTTTCCTGTAGCTAATAACAAGCAACTTCTGCTGCCCTGGTGATGGATTAGCTAAGTGACGGGCACTGTAGTCTTCTCTTGTCTCTTTATGGCAAAGGCATAGCAACAGATACATTGGGTCTCTAGATGTTAATTAATCAGCTGTGTATTTTGTTGATTTCCCAAAATGCCGTTTATTCTTTCATAGGGATTTTCTCCCTGAGAACCAGTAAATTCCAAATGATTATTCGCCGCATAAAAAATTATGGTAGAGGCTTGCCAACTCTATTTACAGTTCCATCACTCTAACAACTGTGTAGGAAAATATCTGCGACATCTTGATGGGAATTATGTCCAAAATATGTGTAATGTATTCTAAAAACTAATAGGTCTGGTCATTATGATTGGATGATTAGATGAATCGTGTTTGATGCCTTTGTATATTCCCTGATATAGCATGGCTGAGATCGCATTTCGTTGTATATTGCTGTGCAATTCAACTGTTACATTTTTTGTTTCTGTGGCTTTGTCTAATGAAACCGAGCTAGGTATGTCTTAGAAAAGCTGTATTATGATAATAAGCCCCTTGAGTCCATTCTATACCGTGAATATAGCACAGCTGAGCAACATCCCTCAGCTGTGCTATATTCTCTCAGGGCTTATTGCTTAATTATAGACTATCATAATACAGCTCTAAAGGCTTGAGTACCAAAATTAGGTGTGTGGAGGCCCTGAGTGACAACATGTACTGTAGGCTACACCTTTATGATGTCATAAAGAATTCAACCTTTTCAAGTCATTCTAGATTTGAGTCTGTTTTAGGAGAGTTCATTTCTGATGGAGCAACTTAATGAAATAACTATTTTCCCTTTGCTTGTCCAAATGCTTATATTTTCTAAGTAAGTGCAACATATAGGCCCTAAGAAAGCAAGGTAAGTTCTGTGATTTCAAAACAGCATGGTGATTAACAGATACTTTCATTTACTGTTTCGATTATAACTAGTTTTAGAAAGAAGTAGGCCTACTTTAATTCTAACTCAGTAGTCAAGATAAGAGAAAGAAACATGCAGATAGATCATACTGTGAGAAGAAGGAGTAGACAAAGGCCGTCAGATGAGTGCAAATAGGAAGAGAATTTAGGTCCTTCCTTCAGATGCCAGTGAGCATTGCTGTGTAAGTAGTATGTCAGTAAACTTCCCTTCCGACATCTCAAGAGCCTCTTAGTTGACTGGGAGTCTGGGTTTTCAGCCAACTGGCTTGGGCACATGACTCGTGATCCGAAGTTGCTATGAGGTTGAGGGCATAAGGGGCCAGGACTGTACAGGATGACCTTAGTTACACTGGTGTGGTAAACTGGATGGGAGTGAGCATTGGACTCAACTCCTGATTCAAGGTTGCTGAGTTTGTGAGGTTTGAGGGGTTAGGTGCCCTGCTCAAGGACACTTTAGCCATGAGCCACTGGCCGGGGATCAAGCTGGCAATCAAGCCCGAAGCCCTAACCAGTTTTAAAAGGCTTTTAATTTAAAATACATCTGTGTTAAGTTTTCTCTTCTCTTCTTGTTTGCCAAGTAGCCATCCCCCCCCCCCCCTCTCTCTCTCTCTCTATATATATATATATATATATATATGTCCACCTGTAATTGTGGGAAAATAAGTCTCTTCAGGTAGAATGACAAGCCAGACTATAACAAAAAGTCTGAAAATGACCGATAGACCAGGCTCAATCTTAGGGGCAGAATCAGCAGTTGTCTTTCAAACTGCCTCTGCATGCAATAACGCTAATATGACCAATCAGAGCAATGTCAAAAAAGCAAATATGTCCTTCTTTGAAACAAAGGACTGCCTTTTCCTGCTTAACTTTAAAAGAAAAGCCCATCTAACTCTTCCGAAGTTGATGCCAAAGCCGATTAAAGCGAACAGCGTTCTTTGGCCACAGCCTTTCTTGTGCACCGTTGCAGCCCTGTTGTCATACTGCTAAGCCTGCCCAATGACTGTCGACAAAGATAGAGTGTTGTGATTGGTCCTACCAGACCTTGGTAGAGACATTTTGGTGTGTTGCTAGACCAGCGGACCAAAACTATTGCTACTGCTACTGCTGACCTAGATTTCCAGTCTACCCATCAGGTTAACCGGCAAACAATTATATATATATAATATATATATATATAATATATATATATATATATATATATATATAGAAAAAACATACAGCTCTAAACCATACATGAGACACAAAAATTACATCATGTGTCTCCATTATGATGTCATAAAGAACTAAGTCATTCTAGATTTGAATCTGCCTGGAGAGTTAATTTCTGATTAGCAACATTTTGAGATGACACTTATTTCCTCTTTAGTTGAGCAAATGCTTACATTTCTTACATAATTGCAACATACAACAAAGTGTGGTAGGTCTTGTAATTTCAAACAGATTCCATTATTTTGATAGGTAATTAAAATTTTAGCCTCGTATTTTGTGAAAGATGTATCTTTTCTAAGTATCGTTTTTTCTTTTTTTTTTTTTTCCAGAAAACAATGCGGTCCAGTGGGAGGGCCATCGAGAAGAAAGGGAAAAGCAAACCTGATGCTGGTAAAGTTTTTTTTTTTTTAAATAATCAAAGATTACTAACCAATCTAGCTCTGCTTCAAATATCTCTAGAATAATACTAGACTTGATGTAGTTTGATCATAAATCTGATGAGTCCATTATTTTTTAGTGTAGTATCAAGAGGGCTTTGAAAATTAAGATTAAACAGACTTACTACCTTTACCAGGTAACCCTATCTTGGCTCCTGGATCGTTCATCCGTGAAGCATGGCTGGAGAGCAACCAGCCAACTGCAACCACTCTAGTGCTACCAGATGAGTTTTCATTTCTCTCTAGATACCTTGAGGATCTCTCAGAAGCGTAGGTTCATTCATTTTCATTCCTATAAAATTGTATGGATTCTGTTTGTGTATGCAATTGTCAAGGAAAAAAGAACCTCTGGAAAGTCATTTTAACTGAGTCAGGACTGAGTTATTATTGAATTGAATAAAAAAATAATAATAATGGTCTTCATTTTCAATAGGGATTGGGCTATGTTCTGTGAAGCAGCTGCTGATCCTGTGAGTATAACCTAAATGCTGTTACACCTGTCCCTTGGAGTGAAAAGGTAAAACATTATTTTGGCTTTTATGTTATTGGTATCCAACAGGTGACTAAAGTGCAGTTCGTGTCACTCTGCACAAAGCTGTTGAGTCACGTGAAAATGAGTGCAATGACTTGCCTTCTTCCGGCCCTCATGAGAATGTTGAAAGAGGACCCAGAACGCTTCCAGACTGTCCAAGAGAGCATGCAACTTGTTGAGCCTAATTGCTCTCATTCCAAAACAATGGTGACATATGCTGAAGATGAACGTGAAGTGATGGTTCACCAGGGCGGGGTTCTGGCCAGAATTATATCCAAAATGAGAAACATATGCTGCTCATATTCATTCTGTGCTGCATCAGCCAGCTCCACCAGGTATGTGGTCAACCATAATAAGACGATTCTGTAACTTTATATTAAAATTTGCATTTGAATATGCTGGTAAATCAGTTGGTATGTCACATTGCTAACACAGGCTTAAACTAGATTGTACGGTTTCTTTAGGTCCTCATGTACACTGCTGCAACAGCTTGGCATCACAGAACAGCAGGTTAAAAACAATGTTGAGGAGACCTTGAGGGAACTCAATCTTGGCTCTAGTTCATTAAGTGCTGCCATCGCAAAGGAAGTAGTACTAAAGATAAAATCATCCTTTGCTGAGAGGAAAGTGTCACTCTCACACGGGGCAAATGCATCTTCAATCACGTTAACCAAGAGCGTTGATGAGCTGATTGAAAAGGTCAATCTGAAGATGAGTAGAAGTATAGAGATTTCTGTCAAGGAGCCTACAACAGGTCAGACCAGCAACTCTCAGAAAGCCATCCATTTATCCTTGGCTTCAGCTATGGGAGGAGTCATAACAGCAGTATTCAAATGTATGGAAACCTGTATAGATGATAACAGCAAGTCTGCTAAAAGGTGGCTTGCCACCATGAAAGAAGTGTTGGTTTGTCAAAGTGGCACCATGAATGCTGATGTAACATCTGAGCAAAGTGTCCAGGCAGTTTCTATGGAGGAATTTAAAATTAGGGCCAAGAAAGCCATTAGTGAAGTTCTCGTCAAAAAACTAGAAGGAATAGATTCTATCCCCTCCAGCGATACCAATTTTCCTGCAATTGACATTAGCACTTCCACTGATGGAACAGTGGAAAAAATTCATCAGTTACCTCATTGCTATCATGAGCCCATTGAGGAGACTGCAGCCAGTGTCATCGAGTCTTTCGTGGTGAACATGAAGACGATTGCTCAGTCTTCTAAGGACAGGTCCTCGGCCAATGAGGAAACAGAGGTGAACACTTCAACTGATACCCCCGTAACTGTCTGTGGAGGAAGAGTGGACCAGGTGCAGATAGCCACAACAAAGATTTACAATGATTTGAAGATGATATTAAAAGATTTTTGGGGTAATTTACAACTATCAAGCCCCCAAGCATGTTGCAAGAGTGACCGAATTCTTCTGCTGACACCAGCAAAGAGCTCTTTGGAACTTCCTACAACACACAGTGATGCAGACATTTTGTTAAGCCTGCATCAACTTGACTCCTGCACTAAGAATGTGCTAAAAGGAGTGCTCACTGCCTGTCTGCCTGGAAAAGGACAGTATTTACCTTTGCCATCCACCAACAGCAGCTTTGAAGACAGCATCCTGTTCCAGTTGAGTGAAATGGCTTCATCCAGCTCCCCGTTTCTGACTGAGGATGATCTCAAGAAATATTTGTCTAACTTGAATGATTTAAGTAAGAAACATACAGAATCGCAGTCCATTCGATGCCAGACACTATCTAGTGTTGAATTTCAAATGAATGCCTTTGAGGCAGTGACTGATATCCTTGCTGCTTCTGTCCAAAGCCACATCTCTTTGCAATCCTCCGCTATCAGTAGTGAGATAGATACATTGCCAGAAATACCATGGGCTGAGTTCTCCTCTAAAAATCTGGATTCAGTTGTCACAAACATTGTTGACCAGTTTGTGACTGAGATGTGTGCTGAGCCCCTTAAGTCCATTACGCCTACTAATGCAGTGGATACAGGCTTGTCAGGCAATATCAATTCACTTTCATTTTCATTTTTTCCAACAGCAACAATAGTGTATGAAAATTTGCATGGTAAATTGAAAAATATTTTTACTCAGTGCAGTGTGATGCGAAGAGGTCTAGGCAAAAAACTTAATGTCAAATCTGCCAGCCATGCCAATCCAACTGAAATCAGCACAGAAGAAAATAACAAAGAAAAGGGAAACAACCTCGAAGAGACAACTGACCTTCATAGCCTTACTACAGAGGTCATGATGGAGCTTGTCAAGGCACTCAGTGAGCAGAACACAAAAACCAACACATCTAATTTGGAGAACAAACTTCCTTCAACGTCTGTACCTAATGGGTTGAGATTACCATCTCAACATGAAGTTGCCCGCATTGCCTGTACATTTGTTGAAAATGTCATAACTAATGATTGCGATGACATAGTCAGACCTTTATCTGAGGCCATTAAAAAAATGTCCAGCACAGACATTAAAACCAGCGTCACAAAAGATGTGAGCAAAGTTCTTCTTCAGGCAGCTGAAAAGATTGTAGGACATTGCTGCCCACTGGCTGCAGAGCCCACTGCATCAGATGTAGCTGCAGAAGTTATTGAAGGCCTTAAGACTCTGCTATCAAATTTACCAGCAACAATGGAGAATGAAAAGGATTTAAATTTAAGCTGGAGAATCAGTTTGAAGATGATGGGAGGTTTACAGGGGAAGTTACTGACATTCTTCACCAAGTGTCAAGGAGTTGGCACTAAAGCCAAAGGCAATGCTAAAAAAGTAATTAGTGCAGCTCTTGTCTGCATTAGGAAGGATCTTTCAACATCAAAGAAATCGGAAATCTTACAGAAATCGGAGGACACAAAGGTGATTTATGACATCTTAAATTCAATGTTAAAAGATATTGGCGAGGTTAATGTCCAGGAAGTTAAAGATCTGACCCCTGTAGTTGAGATAGCTGCTTCCACCTTATCACGTTCATCAAGCAGAAGATCGGAATGCAGTGACAGGTTTTTACCAGTCTCCATTTGTGAACTTACAGCCAATGGTAGCATTGTCAAGCATTCTTACACTGACATGGATGACCAGGTATGCGATGGGCTTCCTGCGTGTATATCAAGAGAAACTATGGTTAAAGTTGTGAAAACACTTAACGAAAGCTGTCTAGGTCATCATCAAAGCAACACAGTCTCCACTCAATTGCTGTAAAGTTAGACAGATCTCTATCCAGCAGCTCGTCATCTGATGACCTCACTAGTAGAGTTTATAGACTCTTCAAGAAGAACAACAGGAAGGGCATGCACAAATCAGCTTCAGATACAGTGCTGTTGAACACTGTAAACAGTGAATTTATGAAGAAATGGATTGCTTCCCAGTTTGTCAAAAGCTACGCTGAGGAAACAGTCAAACACTTCCTTCTCCCGTGCTTCAACCTACCTTCTCATTATGTCGACAAGCCAGACTGCTTGGTTCCAGCCTCTGCTTCAGCCTCATCTGAGATATTAATTGACCTTCTAAACCTATTGACCGAGGCGATGGTCAAGGAGGTAATGTCCAGCTTTGCTAAGTCTGACATGTATCGGGAGGATCATACACAGCAGACAATGAAGAGGACACCTAGGAGAGGGATCCTTAGATTCCTCCCAAAAATGCCAAAGGTCAAGATATTCCGTAAGGTAAAATTGATTGAAATGAAATAAAATTGAATTGAACTTTTGATAACTTTACTAGGAATGTAGACATAATTTAATCATTATCCAGTGTGTTCATGAAATTTACCACTGGGTTGACTCCAAGGACCAAACTACGATGATTCAGTTCGAGGTGCCCCTAAACTTCTACCTTAAAGCCTGGCTTTGTTTGAAAGTTGTTTGTTCCTACCTCATTCTTTCTCCAGAAAAACAAATCAGGAAGCAGTGATCCATCCCTTAACAACGACTCACTGAAAAAGATCACAGCTAATGTAGCTGCAGGTACAGGTAAATAGGTTGTCAGTATTCACTGACATACTTACATGAGTATGTACATTTTTCAAGATGTCTAATCTGGCATTTATCATTTCTAATTCTTCCTTGTCAGAATCTACCCATCCATTCCACCAGAGTCCTTCAACCTCAGAGCAGAGCAAGGAAGATCAGTCTAAGAAGCAAAATCCTTTCAAGAGATTGGTCACTGCAATGAGGAGGAGGAAATAATAGATTAATCCGAAGTAATTGCACAAAAGCTGACAATAATCATTCTACTAATCATCTTACTTCTAATAAAATGTTAAGCATCATTGTCAATGTTCAAGGCAGTGAAATTAATATTACCAATGGGCTAATTGTTTTAACATTTAAAAAAGTAATTAGGCAAGATTTGTAAAGAAACTTGCAGAACATTTTGTGAGGGGAGGATGCTGATAAATGCTTTCAGAAGATGAAAAATCAAGTGGATCTTCAAGTCTAACGAGTTTAATGTGGCCTGTTGTTTTGGTGTCCCTAGTGCTTCCACTCAACATTACATTTTGCTACAGCACTGCGTCAGTGGATCTCTCCAAAAGTTTAGGTTTCCTGCGGCAAATTTTTGGCTCACCAATCAGCAAACAGAGGGGTCTAGCATGGCCAATATTCTTAAAGATCACAGAGAGTATCTGCCCCTCAAGGAAGGAAACATGACGCACAAATCTCATATTTATCAGCCCATGGTTTCCTTGTAACAATGCCAAATGACCGGCTAATACATATATGTATGTATGTATGAGATTGACAGGTGTTTAAAAGCTAAATCACAAGCAGGTCTAAAAATAATTGACAAGTGACAAAAGACACAGTTATTGTCTCTAACTCTTATTCTGATTTCTTTAACTTTGAAAATCATGACTCTAACTTTTTGGTTGGTGCATTTATGTAGTTGTTTCTCTAAGACATTAGGTTCTATTTAATTTGTACTTGTACTTGTCCATTGACTGAACACTTAGGCTGCCTTATGCCTACATTTGTTACTGAGAAGTTGTATATAATCATGCTTGCAGCTAAACTGAAGGGCATACCCTCCATGAAGCACACTGACGCCTTCACTGCAAACCAACATAACTCTTAACACTATGGTGTCTAATTCACACCATCTTTATAGAAACACGCCCATTGCAAGGCAGTTATGACAGTTACATTTAACAACAAGTCCAGTAAATTAGGCAGAATAATTAATTTGCCTAAATTATAAACCTCCCATTTCTCACACTTTAAAGGCAGCCTGTATTATGCACATATATTTGCATATATTTAAAATGTCATCTTGATGGTATCAGCCACAGAGCACATCAAAATCATGTCCTCAAGCCATTTTGGACAAAGCCACAGTGACAGAGAGAGGGAGGAGAGAGTGAGAAAGAGAAAAAAAGAAAGATGGGTAGAGTGAAAGAGAGGAATAGAGAGAGAGAGAGAGCACAAGTGAGAAAGAGAGAGAAACTGACATGGGTCCAGTTTGACAGTGGCTGTGCCATCTTTTCCCCCTACTCGCGCATATGTGGTGCGACACGTCCTCCAACGCGAGAGGAACCAGCTGTCTGGTGCTGCTCTCCACTCTCTTCTCCGCTCCTCTCGGCTCCTCTTCTCTCCCTGCCATGACTTGCCTTGCCGGGCAGGCAGGCGGGCAGAACGCAACACAACACACCACACAGGCTAAAGAACACAACCCCGGCCAGCACCAGGGTGAGAAAGAGGGGGTTGTCTTGCATTGTCTGAGTAAAATCCAATGGAAACTGTACAAACAGACATTGTTACCAGGACTGGATAAAAAAAAAAAAGCACTACACAATAATAATAATAATAATAATAATAATAATAATAATAATAATAATAACAATCACAATCATAATCATAATCATAATCATAATCATAATCATAATCATAATCATAATCACAATCGTAATCGGAATCGGAATCGGAATCATAATCATAAATAATAATGTGTATATTAATAAGAATAAAGTACATAAACACATTAACAATAAGTATGTTACTAAATTTATATGAATAATACATTTCTTAAAAGGCATATAAAGTCATATACATATAAAGGCTTATAAATATAGCCTATTTGTATGAACCATTTAATAATAACATTTCCTGAACAAAGTAAACTAAAGAACAGAAATGGCTTTCAGTGAGGGAAGATGTTAAAATATTCAGTGTAAAAGCAGAAATAAAATTTCATGCAGGGACGATTAGATGGGTGGCATAGGGTTGCCACGGTTACCTCTCAGGGGTTACCCAGAGTGCACCTGTTCTCACCTGAAAAAGGACCTCTGCTCTAAACACAGGAAGGCGCCGAGCAGACAGTTAATTATGGCCTGGCCTTTTGGTGAGGGAGTTAATGAATTTCAAAGTGCATCAGTTATGAGCTAATTGGGTTATATGTGTGTCCAGAGGAACGATCAGTGAAGGCAGAGGAGGAGAGGAGTGGAGACCACACCACAAGTCACCTCAGGTTTTTAGCGTGTGAGACCATCAAGCATTCAGTTCACAAACAAAAGAGAGCAGGATAAACAACAGAAATACAGTCCAAATAAGACCATCCACCCATTCACCCTCTTGATTGTGTATGTGTGTATGTGTGTGTGTGTGAGAGAGAGGGGGGTGGGGGGGGTGGGGGTTCAGGAGAAAACTGTGTAACATATCCCTGGCGCATCCTGCGTGAGCAGGGTGACCTTCACGTAATGAGATGTGCCTCTGGGGGCTTATCACGCCAGAGCCTGTGAAGCTCTGCACAGCTGGGAGGCTCTCTGACTCGCTCCTCTCTCTCTCTCTCTCTATCTCTCTCTATCTTGCTCTTGCTCTCAAAGGCTTTCTCTCTTCTTTCCCTCTCTCAACGTCTTTCTGTCTCAATGCCTCTGTCTTCTCTAGATCTATCTGTTTCTCTCACTGTCTGTCTGTATCCTGCAGGCATTCTCCTATAGGCTCTCTCTCTCGCTCTCTCTCTCTCTGATGATTTCTGTTGTGTCCATCTTGCTGTCTTTGCAACTCTTTCACATCCTCCCTTTTTGTTTGTTAGTCTCTAGTCTTTTTTGCTCTTTCCAGACTAGTTTGTCTGATCTGCACACTATACGAGGGAGGCAATTTAAATTACTTGGATAATTCATTTCTTGTAGATGTGCAACGAATGGACACAATATGGGACCATTTAACTACTGATGTTTTTAATAGTTAGTGATAGTAATAGTTAGTGAAAATATCAGTCTTCACAGGTAATATGGACTGATCTGTCCAAATATGACTTTTTTCAAGTGATGCCCCCTCTCACTCTCTCCTATTTGTTCTGCCTCATTGTGAACTTCTTACCTTCTCTCCATCTCTAAGTTTCTTCCCATCTCTGTCTTTGACTGTGTCCAAGATGGTATAGAATCAGAATCAGAATCAGAATCAGAATCAGAATCAGTGGAGTACTACTTACTGAATTTCACATGGAAAAATGCTGCTGTCATGTTTTGTGTATATCAACAATGTCCTCATTTCCACATTTTGTCAAGTTGTAAAATGAAGTACTAAAATGAGAGCTCTGTTCTGTAAAAATGAGCATTCAGTTCATAAGCAGTATGCCATTTCTGAAAGTCTTTTCTGTCTGCATTTTTCTTTTCTGTTCCATCTTTCTTTCTGTGTATCTCTGCCTTTCTTACTCTCTCTCTCTTTCTTTCCCTCTCTCTCTCTCCCACCCCCATCTGATGGGTTACTTGGACTCTCCCCCCCCCCCCCTCTCTCTCTTTCCCACCCCCATCTTATGGGTTACTTGGACTGTCTCTCTCTCTCTTGTTCTCTGCCTTCTTTCTCTTGCTCTCTTGGTTTTCCCCCAGGGCATAACAAACTTGCAAAAGCAACCTCTCACCTCCTCTATTCCCAAAACACACACAGACACACACACACACACACACACACACACACACACACACACACACACACACACACACACACACATAGGAGAATGAGGAAAAAATAACTGTTCTGTACAGGAACAAACCAGCTGCTTCCAAAACACCCCTGTTCACAGGTACAGTGAAGGCAGGTGTATGAGGATCAGAAGACAGCTTCACCTGAGGGCAGGTGTGTGTGAAAGCCAGGAGACGACTGCATCCGATGGCAGGTGAATGTTTTTTTCATGCCTGAGACAAAGGCAAGCAATCTAACCCACTGTTGCTCCCTTTCCTACAGGCTTTCCTCTCTTTACTCATAACAATCTAATTCTTTCTCTTCTTCTTCGTTTGGCTTTGCTTAGCTAGGAGAATAAATCCATAGGCCTCTACTTACAGTAACTTGAGTCACTTCACCAAGTTTTCTCTATATATTGTGACTTTAGTTGAGACTTTCTTAAGACTTCACATTAACCAGTATCCTATGGCCATCTACAGCACTTCACTGCCTTTAACATTTAACAAAAAAAAAAACACATTCATTAATACCTTTTAATCCAGCACTTTAGAGATGTTTAATGTAAAACCACTGGTAATAACTGGGCACCATTATACGGAAAACAAATCAATGTCAAATCACAAAATTTCCTTTTTTTCCTTCTTTTTTCTCTTACAGAACAAGTAAAAGTATAGTGTTGCACACAGTCAGGAAGAAAGAGGTTTCGTTTAATTTGCTGAAATGATGAAGAGCTGCCATATTTCACAGGCTAACTGGCTGGTTAATGAACTTTTAGTCAAGATGGGGTTCATAAAAATGTGAAATCCATCACTTGGACCCTGCACCACTCGAGCACTGTATGATTGCTGTGCTCAATAACTTTGATTGACGAGGGAATCCATCAGAGTGATCGCAAGCATTCTCATTCTAGAACTGATGGGGATACTGGGGCTTGTCCATTAGCAGATCTTCCCATCATTAAACCATGTGGGGTGGGGGCATGACCATTGAAAGGCTGTCAAATTAACACTGGTGGTGTGTGTGTGTGGGGGGGGGGGGGGTGGAGTTATGGAGGTTAACATGCTTTTTCCTCAGAGTTCCGAAGTGGCAGATTGTCTTGCATTGATAGAAAAATGGTCTGGGATTGGAACCTTAAGTAAAGATTTTCCGTCACAGGACATTTGTTTAATAGCGTAATAATTTCACTGACACAAGATCTGATTCCTTCTCTCAGCTCTATGGTCTAAAGCCCTTCCTCATACGTGTCTGCAGACACACACACACACACTCATGCAGAGACATTTGTCTGCTGCTTTGGATGAAATTTTTACCAGTTTGGTAAGCATACAATATGACAAGTGTATTCATCTAAAGTTCTTAAAAATCACAAGCAGAAGTGACAGAAGTGATGTGTAGTTATCATGTATGTTGTTGAACTGATGATGGTTTTGTTTGTTTGTTTGTTTGTTTGTTTGTTTGTGTTCTTCCTTTCTCAACTCATCCTCCAGCTGGTTATAGTTCATTGCACTCATCATGATCCTGTTGGTGACGATGACTGTGCTTTGCTATGTTATCACTCTCTCTGCTGCAGGGCTCCAAATGCTCATGTAGCCCATCGCAACACTGATCCTGCACGCTATGTGTCTATGTACTGTATGTACATGGGTATCTATAGCATGTATTTATATTTGCAATAAGCCTCACTGGCCTCACACATCCATACCTTTAGTTAAATCCTGATGTGGATCTTTAACATTGAAAACACCAAATAACCATAAACCAAACACTGTACATAGGCTATAAAATCACCTGTATTCACAGTGGTATTGAAGGTACATTCAAATGTATGTAACTGCATATGAGTATAAAAGAGTGAATTGAATATTTAAGAAAGAATGCTTAGATTACTGTATACTTAGGTCTCTGTTTTGTCATGAGGCATGGAGGTTGCATCATCATTATACACTAACCATATACCAGGAGAATCATAATCATTCCAGAAATCTCCAGTGTGTCCTTCCCCAACCACGCTACATATCCAGTTTTAGATCAGAGATTTTTTTTATCAGAGCCGAGAAAAATATTTAGATTACAATATGCTTAATCTCTCCATATCCAATTGGTACGTGATAATGACTCCGTCTTTAGACACAAAAGGTAGGTCCAAGTTAATCAAAACCTGAGCTGACGGTGAGGTAATCCTCTTTGCCATGGTTTGTTTTTCTCCTGAGCAGCCAGCGACACATATTGACCAATGGCACACCTTCTGTGTTATCCAGAATCAGAACCTGTTTTTCTCATGAAAGATATCATTAAAACTGTTCAGAGAAAACAACAAAAAACAACAATGTTTACCTAACCTAATGTTTACCTTACCTAACCTAAAAACAAATGAGGAAAACAGGACAAACTCAGGTAAATACTCTGCTGTAAAGGTCAAGGACTCTTTTTGGTTGACGTTGAAATACACCACTTATTTTTGAAGACAAAACTAACACAATAGGATAATTTTTTCACTTAATCCTGAGGTAAATATCTAAAAGCACCGATGAAGGCAAGAGCGCTCGTGGAAGTGACTGCTCCTGTGGAATGATTGAGTTGTCATGGAGATTGGCCGCTCGTTCCAGCCGGATAACGGTGCCCAGTCATGCCCAGCCGAGTCGCTGAGAGAGTGCCCGCTTCTCTGTGGGCACCAGCCTCGGAAAGAGTGCCCATTTCCCTGTGGGTCTGCGTCTGTGCTGGGCTCAGAGACTGGTACAGCATCAGCAGCCATGGTGGCATCCCAACACATAAGTGTTTAGCAGCATCATGAAGTCACTCACAGTACAGTAATTTGAAGGATATTAGGATATTAAAGCTTCCCTATGCAGGATTGACCATTCCTTCACTGTTTTCTCATTATGCTAGGTATGTGCTCGCATTTTTATGTACAGAGCTCCCCATCTCTATGTTGTGTTTATAGCTAGCTGGTGCATGGTTCGTATATAAGATATAAGACCCTTATAAGATCTGAGACTCCACAGAGACACCAGCCAAACCTTGCATGTTCCATATCTCCGCCAAGATGCACTAATGGGAATCAAAACAACCCCAAATCGACCCATAAAGTATTACAGAACCACCACAATGACTCTTAACCCTGCTAAAGTAAGATAAAACAGTGCCTGCATAGTGCATTTTTTAACATGTGCTTATTGTATAAGGTATTACCATAAGACATGTGATGTTTGTCAAAAATCTGTGAGAGGGTTTGTTGTCAAACATTATTTCTGTTGGGGTGTGTGATGTGTTTGATAACATAATGCCATGTTTTTCCTTGTCACCTCTGTAATCTGTAAGATCTAAAGACAGAAAAATAAAAGTGTCATAATCTCAATCTCACTAGACAGAAAAACAAAAGTCCTAATCCCAATCTCATTAGCCCCAGGTTGTTTAGGATGACTGGGGGCTTAAGGGGCCCTTTTCCCCCTCCATGTTTTCTCAGGTCTTTGGTGTGACATTGAGCAAAGGTGATAAACATGTTGTCATTTCATTGTTTGCTTGTTTTGTTTTCCCTTTTTTGGTTGGCTGGGGGTGTTTGGGAGGGGGGAATCATGGCTCTAGGGAGGCTCAACATCCTCTGGAGGATTAAATTGTTAAATTGTGTTGTTGTGTGCTGGTGTTGGAAAAAGAAGTTGATGTGATTGTCATATATTGTGTGTAGGTGGGAAATCCTGTGTAAGTTTATGTCTACATGTTTGTAGTGTGCATGTGTGTGTGTATATCTGTATAAGCATGTGTGTTTATGTGATTGGGAGAGTGTGTATATGTCTGGTGTGTGTATGTGGGTGCACATGTATGTGTGTGAGTATGTGTGTGTATATTCTAAATGTGTTTGTGTGTGTGTGTCTGTGGATGAGGTCATCACCATGCCAGGGTGTGCCACCTTGCCCCTCTGCCACTCCTCCCCTGACCAGAGATCAGTCCAGCCCTCCGTCGGTAATCTCCGGATTTTATATCCAGCAAAACAGCTTGGCCCCATCAGCAAATTGCGATGGCATATGGTATAGGTTTATGATTCATCTGGCTCTCGCATAGCAATGAGCAGTCTGTGAGATGCACAGCAAACATGGGAGGGGGCGGGAGGTTATGTGTGTGTGTGTGTGTGTGTGTGTGTGTGTGAGAGAGAGAAAGAGAAAGTGTGAGTATGTGTATGACAGAGAAAGTGTGTTTGAGAGAGTATGTTGCTTATGTGTTCAGGGGAATGGTCTGATAAAGATGTGTGTGTGTGTGTGTGTGGTAGGGGAGTATCATAATCTTAAATGATGCCAGAGCCATGGAGACAAGTCTGAGTGTGGCTTGGGCACCCGGATGTGTTTACTTAGCGTTACCAGGGTAACTGAGCCAGGCAGGCCGGTGTTTTTTTTCTCAAAGTTCCTAAGAGGGGCGCAAGGCAGACGGTCGGATAGACGGATTAGGGACTTGTGGCATGTGAAGCCCGCCTGAGCTGCCCCGATCTGGGCTGGGAGATGGAGTGCCTCTGGGTCCACTCCCCTGAAGGATCCTGGAGGCTGGATGAGATGGATAAGGCCAGAGCTGCTGCTGACTATGAGGCTCCAAAACCCACATGATGAGAAACAGTAGTTGTAGAGAGCACATATGTGACACACACACACACACACACATTTACACACATTAAATACAGAGAAACATACAATTCCGTATAGACACACACAGATACACATACACAGTAAAGGTAAAGCTAAACCTTTTTCACAACAGAGACCCGTATGGCTTGTGAGTTGATATGTTTGTGTTTCCCTTTGAATAATGCCGACATGGGAACAGCACTTTGCTGAGGTCTTCCAGATGGCTTGTGGGATGTGCATCAGTTCAAGCCTCCACATCAGCTCTGAGTCTCTCAAGAAGATGAAAGCTGTTGGAGCTTTATGTTGCAACTGGAAACTAACACCTCCAGAAACAAGCATCTTAAATTCAAATCACAGTGAAAGGACTCTAGTAACTGCTCCAGCAGACTCTATGCTGTCGCTGTAGTTCTCACCCACACCAAATGTTCCGCCTACATAGCCCCTTCCTTTACCGGTTCTGTCCAGTGTAAAGGTCATATTACTGGTTCTCACCCACAAATGCCATGCATAACTTTGCTCTTTTGTAAACTCCTGACAGCTTATTCTCCAATCTGTGATTTCTAGTCTTCTTGCCATTAACCTCTTGCTGTCTCTTTCACCAGACATTTTACCTTGGGCATACTGTTGGTTAAGGTAATCCGAACTCTGAGATGAAAATCTGGGATATTCCCCTAAATTTTCCCGAAAACCAGGGGCATTCTAATTTTTGCAGCCAATATCATTCAAATAAGTAATATTTTAGCATCAAAAATCAAAGGGACAAAGTGGGTTTTCTTGTATATTTCTGGGGAAAAACCACCAAAAAATGGGACTGTCCCTGGAAATCGTGGACATCTGGTCCTTCAGGTCCATTCCACCAAGGCACTGGAATTGCCCTCCTCCCTCCATTTCTAACAGCTCCCTCTTCTCCCTCTTCTCTGATTTCAAATCTTCTTTTTAAGATCGATCCTCTTCATCCTCTTCTTGGGCATAAAAGCAACACAAGTGAGCCCATCACCGTAAGGCCAAGGCTATGCCAGATGGGTAAATAACATGTTCCAAGTAGTTTAAGACCAGCCTCAATATTTTCAAATGTGTGAAATCTCATGACTCATGACTCTTTTTAGGTGCTTTGGATTGGTAATAAGATAAGAAAAGTTCAAACATTGAGGTCACTTTTTAAATTTAAAATGAATTTCATTCATGTTGTTGTGTAATTGTGTTAAAGTCACATTCGGTTTCAACGCATTTTTTTTTACATTCATTTGATTTACACCTATCTCTGTACATCACATTTTTATGCCAGTCCTCAAATACTTTAAGTTTTATAATAATAATAATATAATACTATATGTTTTCATCCATTTATTCATTCTGATATTATTCAGACACTTGTTTTTGCCTTCAATCCTGAATCGTTTTGATGGGATTACCACAGGCACTCAGGAAAAAACAATAAATTACATTTGCAACGTGCTAATCCCCACCACCTGTTCCTCCCACGTATGTATGCCTTACCATACGAGAAGCTGGCTTACTTTCGCTCTCTTTGAAATACGATGCATAAAATCCAGTGTCAGCTCTAACAAGCTACCCCTAAAGGAAATTGCTCTGCCTCTCAGTTGTCTTCGGACCCTTCGGATACCACACTTACCCTGGTATTTCTGAATCAGCGGCGCAAATGGGGGATAACATGGGAATCCAGAAAAGCTTATGGTAGAAACAGCTGCATCAGCCAGGGCTTCTAAGTAGAAAAAAACAGCAGGAAGTCAAAGTTTTCTGTGTATGACTGTAAAAAAAATCCTTTAAAAATTTTTCAACTAGACAATGTTTACATTTGCCAAACTTACACTCTTGAGTACAATCATACATTTAAACCAAGAGAACCAGCTGCTCATATAATGGATATGCCTTTGCACTGTTTTTAAGTGAGGTGGCTTATTAAATGTTAATAACATGTTAATAAAATACTGGGATATCCTCCACTCTCCATTAAGAAATGGTCCCAGGAGAGTCATATTAGCAAGCCTGACAAAGATGACTTGATGGAGACTGACTTTTAATGGGGAGTAGACCAACTGAAGCAGCAACAGACGATAGGCAGAACAAAATGCCTCACAACCAGTAAATCATCAGGTGTGTGTGTGTGTGTGCACTAGAGCTGGAACGATGCGACACGTAAAATTTGTCATCAAAATCAAACAATTGGTATCTTAATATAATAGATGATCGGATATAATAGTGGCTAAAAATTGGCTAAAATAATGCTCGCATACAATGGAGGAATACTTGGTAATGTGAACAATCCGGTATTCTGCTGATTGCAAAGGCCATCACACCATGACCCACAAGTTATCACAAAACATGATTAATTCTATTGACCTTTTCCCCCATCCAAGCATGTTATTATCAACACATGGGATAGTGGTAATGTTACCTTAGTTAATAGTTTTTTTTGCCATTTGTACACCGCAGCTTAAACAAAACAGTATGCGTGACTTTTCCTATAGAAGGCCATATGGGCCAAAATGCATGTATTCGTCTGTGTTTTGTTTACTTACAGGCTACGGCCATGTATGAGTGAGACAATGGTCATCAAAAGTTAAAATCACTGTTGCTTAATTTATACTCTTTTATCTGTAAGATGAGTGGACCAGAGGTGTGGTGGGGATTTTTTGGTGGTTTTAATGATGCAGGCCTAATTGCAAAGGAAGTCACATGGAATATTTTGAGCATCACTGCATGATTATGATCATCCAATAATATTAAGTTTGTTTATGACATTGCCCAACGCCCACTGCACCCCTGAAAGGGACTAGAGGAGAGATGGTTGGGAGAAAGAAAGAGTGAGTGTATGGGCTTGGGTGAGACAAATGTGAGACAATTCAGAAGCAATTCACTAGTTTAGGCCTACTGTTAGAAAAGAAAATAGAAAAACACATCTTTTTACACTTTAAAAATTTTGGTTGTTTGGGGCAGCCCTGGTGTGCAGTCCTATGGTGACCTTTTAAACAATCTTGTAAAGTCAAGATGCTCTCAGTATGGTGTAAATGATACTTATTTATCTTGTGAGGACATGAAAAGCTCAGATGCAATGAAAAGTATCTAATCTGATTTTAGTTTAATTTTCAAAATAAATAAGGGGGCAAAGTAGACCATAAAGGCACAAATTTGGCCAATTTTGGACAGGCAGTGTCATAGACAGTAGTAGTAAAGAGGGAATGTTTCCAGGACCTACAAAACTATCCAGAGCCAAGAGTGTGTGTGTGTGTGTGTGTGTGTGTGTTGACTGGCTTAGGGGGTTGACAGGTGCCTCCATTTGGCAGCACAAGAGGAACAAGCAACTCCTATGGTGAAATGGCACCCAGTCAGCGACAAGGCCCTATACCCTATAGACATATGTGAATATGTGTGTGTGTGTGTGTTTGTGTGTATGAGAGAGAGAGAGAGAGAGAGAGAGAGAGAGAGAGAGAGAATGTGTGTGTGTACTGACAGGCAGGTCAGAGTGCCAAAGGATAAATCTCCATGGGAGGGTCACAGCACACACATTCAGCCCAGCAGGAAAGCTGTACTGTGACATATGATATTTCTATTGGAGATAGAGGAAAGGGACAAACATACAGAGGCTATCAGGTCAGCCACATTATACATATATCTGTTTAATAAGACTTAGGATTAGAATTTTATATCAACTATCAGCTGCAGTTAACAAAATTCTATTAAAAATAAAATTTGAGTAAATAAAAAAAAAAAAAAAAAGCCTTGCCTGATCACCTGCCTGGTTACACGAACGTTATATGAACGTGGAATCCTAGAGGTACTGGTTGTCAGTGGTAGACTTTACAAATAATTATGAAAGAAAAAAAAACCTTTGTGTCATACCCAATCAATCAGGAAATATTGTAAAGCACTGTGCCTGTTGTGTGTGAGCATATATTGTACTTTGTTATTGATTATTATTGATCTGTTGTTATTCTATCACTATAGGAACAGAATTGAGCAGCTCAGGGCAAACATACACACCCAAAAGATACTCAATCACACACTCACACACACAAAACCATTTAAATATGAGTAGACTTTTCATATACTTCATAATTAAAAGAACTACATTAGCATAAGCGTAGCTTGATTTTCCTGAGTATGTAATTAATTCACTACGTCTAAAATTTTGCTACCCAAAAAAAGAAAGAAATAAAGGCTAATGTTTTACAGTTTTCTTTCAATTTTCCTGATTGTGATTATGGTGGTTATTTGTAAATAATAGGCTGGAGATGAGATTAGATTTGAGTGTTTTGCAATGTATGTACACACTCTTTCTCTCTCTGTGTGCGCACATGTGGATGTGTTTATGTGTGTGAATATCCAGGAGAGCTACAGGACCAGAGGGGGAATCTGTCTGATTTGTGCAGCATTCATCTGCTTTAATTAAAGTACAGTATAATCTCTGCACGAGTGCATGACCACACACACGTGTGAGTGTGTACACAATCCTTTCCAGGGTAGCCCATAGCCAACTTCCACCAGAGGGACACACAATAGAAACACCTTCTTTGTAGGTGACACATTGTGAGATCAACATAATAAATACTATTACTCAATGAAAAAAAAATATTTACCAGAAAGCATTTTTTTTCAGATGTTACTTCAAACAAGGTGATTAGCATTTAGGTCTTATGATGTGGGTCTGTGTATACCTGTACGCACTAAATATTAAGGAAAATGGAATTCAATTTATAAATAAAACAATTAAGAAAATACATACACATAATAGTGAGTAGTGATATTTTAATATTATATATATAAAAAACAGTGCATAAAAAGATAGAGTTAGTTCTTCTAACATTCTATAACATTTGGACAATTTTAAACAATATGGTCCAGTAATGTGATACAATTTTGGAATGGTTCTTTTTAAAATGTGCCTTAACCACAAACAAACAAACAAAACATTAATAATGTTTTATTGTGCAATAATAAAACATTTGCAAACTCTAAAATTTGCAAATTAGACATTCAATTTCAAAATTGTACATGAGATCCTTTACAGGGCAAATTATTAAATTAAATAACTTTGGCCTTTTCATTAAGTTTAATATTAATATACATTTCATTTCTATGTAAAAAATACATTTATTTTCATTGTTTTAACCATTGCCAAGACAATTTATGAGATAACAAACTGAACTCAACAATTTTGGTGCACATGTATGTACCATAAAAAACTCAGTTGAAAATATAAACACAATAAAAAGTCTAAAAAGGCAAATGTGCATCTTATCTAAAGCACAAAACAATAATATTAACAAATAAAGAAGTGTATAACAAGACAAAAGACAAGGGTGATGCTGAGTCAGATGGAGACAGTTGGACTGGTCCATCATCTCTCCGTGTCCATTTTGGGGATGGCTGGTTTGATAAATTGCTGTTAAATTTCATGTGATGAGTTATTAGGGTGAAAAGCTGTGTTGTGACCACTATGTAAATATCTCATTAGGAAGGGTTAGTAACACTTCTTTGATTTCAGATAGAAAGAAAATATACTGGAAGCATGTGCATAATACCTTTCCAAAAAAGACACGCAGCCTCTCTCTCTCAAACACACACACACAGAGACACAAAAATATATGAGCCAAATATAACCACATTTATGCAGATTTAAAAAATTTCACAACATTCTACGGACTTGATATTTGGCCAAAGGAATTATGGACGTCCCTTGACATTGTGACACAACAAAGGAATAATTAGATGGCAATGTTTGCTCCCTCCCTCTTTCTCCGCCTGGCGCACTTGCATGCCCACCAACCCAAATGCAGCGATGGGGATGGGTGCGCCTCCCCGCCCGCCCCACCGCCCAACCGGCGTCCCCCCTCAAACTTGATGGTTGCTGAACTTATTTTTAGTGTCATTTGATAAGCTTCCCCGCTTGCACAGAGACGTCCCACTGACCCCGCCACTGGTCATTGTCTATACCACTTCTCATCATGTCCTCGCGCGCTTTGTCAGATTTCCACTCCAATATCCATTTCGCATCTGAAGTAGCCTATCGAAAGTGACTGGATCGTTCGAGCCTTTCCCCTCAGCTGCTACACACCCACCCCAAACTGTGCCCCCACCCATCCACAACCCCCCACCACCACCACCACCACCACCCAACCCAAACCCAAACACCATCCTAGTCCATCCTCCCCCCGTCAGTTTTCCGCATTTCCTCACACGACTATACTGCCTCTTCTTGACAGTATGTTTTAGACATTCTAACAATAAACACATTGAGCCATGCGTGTGTGTGAGAGGGTGTGTGAGCGTCGGTGGGTGTACGGTGGATTTCTGGAAATGAACAATGCTTCTCCATCCGCCTCTCCTGCTTACGGAGAGCTTGGACACCCCTGCCGTTTTGTGGCGAATAATACACAGCACAGTAATAGGTCATTCAATGTCAGGAGGGATAAGAGACAGGATGAGGAAGATCTTCACAGGCTGTGGCTTGCTGCTGTCTTTAATTATTTTAATTAAACTCTGATATTCTCATACAGGGAGAACTAGTGAGTTGTGACGCTAGAGAAACAGAGAGAGAGAGAGACAGAGTGAGAAAAGAGAGAGAGAGAGAGGAAGAAAAAGGCCTCGGAGATATGATATGGTGAGTGTGGCAGTGTTGAGACAGCTGTATCTATATCTGTAAAGAACTCGTAACTGATGGGAAAGCTTATTGGGGGTGATGCCCTGTGCATCTGAGGAAGCAGACACATACTGAACAAGGGGCTGTGTTGTAGCGGGTTGGGTGGTGGTGGGGTGTGTTGTGGAGTGGGGGGGGGGGGGGGGGGGGGGCCCCCACCGTCGTGTCAAGGTCCCGATGCACCCATCGCTCCGAACGTAGCCCCAACGGCCCTGTGGTTGCTTGCGGGGGTGGCCTGTCTCTCGCGGGGGAGTAACGCTCTATTAATTTTTCCTGTCCCGAGAACATAATGCAAGAGGAAAAAAGGTGTCTTGCGAGAAAAAAAAAAGAAAAAAAGCGCGAGAGGGGCGAAGTCCCACTGCTGCCACTACCTCGGGGGCGTCCAGTCTTCCAGTTTGTCATGCGTGTGCGCTTCTCAGTGTTAAAATGACAAGATGGGCAGTCACAGGCCTCCCGCCAGGCAAACAGGCATCCACTCCGGCAGGCAGAGAGACTGAGTGCATTTGGAGAGCAGGGATAGTGTGAAGAGATGTGGCCAAGAGGCACTGGACTTCTGCTCTCCCTCGCCAGCCCCGCTGGGATCAACTCTCCCTCCACACCACGCCAACGGCAAACAGCCTCTTTTGCTCTCTCTCTCTCTCACTCTTTTTCTCCCCCTCTTGCTCTTCTTCTCCATTTCTCTCTCTCTCTCTTTTCAAATAGCTTCCGTCTGTGTCCATAAAATTAGATTTTTTTCCAAGGAGGGAGCAATATGGTCAGAATATGTTAAGCCATCGCTGCACACAGAAAGCTAACCGGATCCGGCACAATAATGCACTCGGGTAATCTTGAGGGAAAAGTGAAAAAAAATTATATAAAAAGAAATAAAATAAAAAAGCTTTACATATAAAAAAAACTTGCCCTTTAAAGCTATTTCTATTTTTTTCAATGATTTGGAGCATATGACTACATGAGAACACAACCAAGGCCGCACGGATTGAAGTTGAAAGGGTCCAGTTTGTGCAAAATTTGGAGTACAGTGGTGATTGAATTAGCCACAAAAGTCTTCCTATTCTTCTTCTTTTCTCCTCTCCTTGATCACTGCGAGTGTGTGGATGCACCACAATCATCCATCTAATGTGGCACTCGGTTGAAGTTTATACACCGCCCCTAAAAACACATAAAAATAATCAAAATAATAAAATTTACATACAACAATAAGTACATATGAAAAATACTTCATAGTAAAATATAGGTAAACCATACATATGATATAGTGTGTTTTTAAAAAGTGTAATAGTAAAAGTATACACTTTGAAGATTTGATTACATTTTTATTCTAATTGTTTGCAGGTGTTACAGGAATTTTTTGGTTTAAGGGTAAATAGGTTAACAGATAAATAATGTCCAAACAAATTAAACAATGTACATATATGAAAGTTATATTATGTGGAGAACATTAATCTGTATTAATCATGTAATTTCTTTCCAGCACACACATAAAATAAAGTTAGCAATATAGACATCTGTTGAAAAAAAAAAATGTAAAATTCTGCAAATGCAAGGACAGCACAGACAGCAACTGAAAACCTTCCTATATAATGTTCATTTCACCTACACTACTTCAATTATCTCAGCAAACATCTTGTAGTACGTTGGTGTCCGACTGCTTGTGTTACTGTCTCTCAATCTCAATCTGAGTGATTCCGGCTTAAATATTAGCATTAGATATGGTATCTCTCTAAGCAAAACCCACAAGAGAGTGTTTGAGTGTATATATGCAGTTGTGTATGTGCATATGCGTGTGTGTGTGTGTGTGTGTGTGTGTGTGTAAGGATATGCAAAAATACACTGAGCTGACCGGCACCAAGAGGGAGCTCTCACACAGCTTATTACCATTATTATCGGCCTGCATGCATGCACGCACACACACACACACACACACACACACACACACAAGCAAGTACAGACACACACCCCTCCCTCTGTCCACTCTCTAACCCTAGCCACTTAAACGAGCGACCACAGTGCCACTGAAGCGCGCACGTACAAACACACACACACACACACACACACACACACACACACACACACACACACTACTCATAGTGCACAGAGAGACAGAGAGATGCCTGACATTCTCCTGAGTGTTTTAATGTGTGTTCATATCAGAATGTGAGTACTAGTGTCTAGATGTCTAGGTGTACTAGTGTCTAGATCAAAGATTCAAGATGAGATTAGCTGCAACATTTAAAAAAAACATCAGCTTGTTTAATGTTCCTTATTTCCTTCCTAAAACCTGCAACTTGCAATGGAACAAATGTTTACATTGTAGCCAGACAGACTAGCTATCGGGCTAGTTACCTAAAAAAATCAACCTGTTAAGCCAACTACAAAACTGTCCATGTAATTATAGAATTATATGGCCATGTTATTCCAGATTTTATAAGAGAGAAAGAAACCCTAAAAGGACAAACATTAACAAAGAAAACCAGAGCCATAAAGCTCCAGGATGGCATACAGTTAAAGGAAGTGACAGGAAATGTCCGAGTAAGAACAGCAGCTAATGGCAGAGAGGGAAAAGACTATGAAGACTGAGAGAAGAAGAAGAGAATGGCAGAAAAAAGAAAACAACAAAACAAAACCAATTACGACAGTGGACAGTGTTCTCAAGGACAGAATATGATGATGGAGAGACAGAACAGAGTGATTGTGAAGTGAAAGAATAATAAGAGATGGAAAGAAGAAAGATGTACGGAGTGAGGACAAAGAGAAACAAAGGAGTGATGAAAAAATTGCGTGTGATGGTCAGAAAGAATGGAGTGATGGTAGAGAGAAAGAACAGAGTGATGATGAAGAGAGAGAATGGAGTGATGGTGAAGATAAAGAAGGGAGCTGGGACAGAGAGAGAGTGAGAAAGAGAGAAAGAGAGAGAGAGAGAGAGAGAGAGAGAGGGAGGCTTTTGGTGGGCCTCTTTGCTCTAAGCAACATGACACGGACCCTCCGCGATTAATCTTCGACTGTCAACAAATAAGGCCTATCAGATGCTGTGCTGGCACAGCCACTGGTACTGCCCTGCCTTCCCTCCGCACTGGATCTCACACTTTCAAGGGACTGGAGATGGAGGCTAGAAAAGGGCTTTATTCCTGTGTGTGTGTGTGTGTACATGTATGCATACAAATATCTGTGTTTGTGTCTGAGTGTGTTACCACTGAGTGTGCATGTGGGTAAGTAGGGCAATGTGTGTCAGTATGTGTCTGTGTGTGTGTGTGTGAGTGTGTGTGTGTGCTTGTGTATGTGGATCTGTAAGTGTGCAT
The DNA here is from genome assembly GCA_027481765.1 of Tenualosa thibaudeaui. Classification (NCBI taxonomy): domain Eukaryota; kingdom Metazoa; phylum Chordata; class Actinopteri; order Clupeiformes; family Clupeidae; genus Tenualosa; species Tenualosa thibaudeaui. Next base: position 364,440 of record JAIFZK010000205.1, read on the forward strand.
GTTTGTGAGTATGTCTGCATGTTTGTGTACTCTGTGTGTGTGTGTGTGTCCTCCAGCAGATGCAAACACACACACACTGGTGGGCTAAGCTCAAGTAAAGCTGACCAGGTGCAGCACAATACGATCCGTCCGTCGCCGCTCTCCCTGGTGCCCTGGCAACACTCGTCGTCCGCAACGCCACTGAGCCCCAGAGGTGCCACGGGCTGGCACTGCCCACCTGCGCTACCACAGCGAAGACAATGATGACAACCACGATAACGACATCGGCGCTAGCAACGGTAGCTGTTGGGGAGGGGGACAGGGAGACATGCTTCAACCCACAGATGTCACTGAGATTCCATCAGATGACAGGGGAACATGAGAGAAAGAGAGAGAGATTGAGAGAGAAATGACTGGATGGACAGATTGATGGACTGTATGGAAAAAAGGAAGAGATAGAAACAGGAAAAAGACAGAGAGAAGAGAGGAGAGAGAGAAAGAGAGAGAGAGAATGGATGGATTGATGGGATGGATGAACAGATAGGTGGACGGATGAGTGGGTGGATGGAGAGATGTTAAAAC
>JAIFZK010000205.1:370000-382500 GCA_027481765.1 Tenualosa thibaudeaui
CCCTCCCACCCCCCAGACTCTACCCCCACTCTTGAGGTTTCCAACATCCATACTGCATACGTTAACCACGTCTGCCAGGGCCCCATGCCAGCTCCTGGGACGCATACTGATGCACTAGACCTGGCATACGAGTGGCATGCTGGCACTGTTAACCTACTTTAGAGAGACAATGCCGCTGACATCGCAGCGACATCACAGCGACGCCCACATGACCATAGAAGAACATGTATGAAGAGCTCGGCCACTTATGTTCCCTATACATCTTGCATTAGCATCAATTTTCAACGGCTGGATCATGATCAAAGAGCCACTGACAGTAAAAGTAAATGGGGTGAGATCACATTGCGGCTAGGGATTTGACTACGTCACTCAGACTGCGTGCATCTCGAGGTGGAGGTGGAATTGGAGTACGTTTAACTAAAATGTAAATCACACAAAATTATTTGTCTAGACTAGAGCTAACCAAAACTCTTCCATTTGCCAAGTGACAGGCAAGAAGTAACTGATGTAAATTGTTTTTGTAGGCAAATGTACACGGGTCTGATACATAGACCAGTTTTAGGGGCTGTAGGGGACTTTGAAGCACTGAACAATATGACGTCCAACTCAAGTCAAGTCAAATTTATTATCACACCAGGGGATAAGTTGCAGCCAGGCATTTAAAAAGGAACACACCACACGATACAACACAGACCAGTACACAGTACAACACAGACCAGTACAATACAACACAAACCACCACACGATACAACACAGACCAGTACACAGTACACCACAGTGCCATGTTACATGGATAGAGACTGGGGAAGCAGAAAGGCCACAGCAGAAAGAGATTCCAGAGTCCATCAATGACATCATCTGTGCTCATTCAATAAAGGTTGTGGTACTAAGCTACAGGTCCCAGGTCAGATCCGCTTGACTGCTTGCCTACGCTGTCGTAACTACCCTCAGTCCTTAGCCTATATGTAGACCATCTGCACTATGAGTCTGGACACAAACTCCTCTACAACATACACACAGCAGGGAGAGGCTTTCTGTGGCACTACGGCTGAGATACAGTGCCAAGCCTCTGTAGAATGAGTGAGTGTATGTGTTTATGTATGTGTGTGTGTGTGCGTGTGTGTGCACGGGTGCATTTGTCCATGTGTGTGCTTACTTTCAGCAGAACACATGGGTCTTTCATCCTCAACCAAACTATCTACCCATAACGCCTTACAATGCATGGCCGACCATAGACACCCTCAGTGGGAATCTCACTTCCTGTGCAACGCAGTGCCACTTCCTTGTGTCCTCACCACCTGCACTCTGATTGGTTCTTTGGCTTTCTCCATCTTTGCTTCCGCAGTGTCTTACTTACACCTGCTATAGTGGCGACACATTTGCATTCACGACAGAGACCCATGCAGAGGAAGTCTCTGCATGCACTGCTATCATATTAAAGGTACACTTGTGCTACAGTGAAACTCCTGGAGTGTAATTAGGTTAAATGGGATTGATTAGCTCGTGAGGGATTCATTAACGTTAACATCATGATCTTTTCCGGCTGAGCGAGAATGACTGCACCTTGGGAAAGGTTTACTGAGCTGTAAAGCACTGAGACACAGACACAGACGCGCGCGCGCGCGCACACACACACACACACACACACACACACACACACACACACACACACTCTCTCTCATACAGGCTTCTGTGATTTCATTGTTTACTGCAGATAACAAGAAAATACAAGTGCATGTGTAAAACGGGGAGAAAAAATAGGACAAGAGAGAAGGAGAGAGTGAATGAGAGTGGGAGATGAAATAATGAATGAAGAGAAAGAGAGAGAGAGAGAGATAGAAAGAGAAAGAGAGCTAGAAAGAGAAATAGAGAGATAGAAAGAGAGAGACACAAAGACAGAGACATAGAGAGCAGAAGGAATGTATGCATATATCTGTGTGTGTGTGTGTGTGTGTGTGTGTCTGTGCTTTTGTGTGTGTTAAGGTACAAGTACAAAGACCCCCTGCCCCACCCCTATGTCCACCAGTGTGTTGTCGGCTGAGGTCAGGGTGGCGTGTGGGGGAGGAGATGCACCCTAGTGACAGCAGCGCCGGAAATTGGACTGATCTGTCAGAACGAAGTACAGCAAGTATTTGTGTGTGTGTGTGTGTGTGTGTGTGTGTGTGTAATGTAATGTAATGCTTGGCTCATGCCAGGTATGCTGGCCACCCACTGTGTCTCTGTCCCTCAGACACACACACACACACACCAGTACTTAGGATGAGCTTAACACAGTCAGAGAGTTTGCTGGCACCATGCCGGCTATTAGGCCAAAGGCCTGCGATTTTAGGAATTTTGCACTCTCACTTTCCAAAACACAGTCTTCACTATGATTACCATGGCAATACCACCATTTTTTTTTAGGAATTCTGCTTGTTAATTTCCACTCTCTTTGGAATTCCATATTATTTCTGTGAACATGCAGAGATATCTGATGATGAATGATGACACTCAACAGTGTGGCTGATCAAGAACACAGGTGCTAAACGCTTGTGAATTTGTGCTGATGTTGTATGCCATAAGCATTTTACTGTGAATACAGCCATCAGCTTAGCGTAAAAATAAACAAACGCTCTCTCGAATAAATATTCATATTCTAGTAACCCACTGACTCTGGATGCATAAGTGTACTGCAAACACACAATTGGCTTATATCACATGAGTGCAAGGCTGTGTGTAATACACACACACACACACACAGACACACACCTCATCTAAATATGCAAATGTCTCATCCTGTAGTCTGATTTACTGTGACCTTCTGCCTTTATACGTGGGTAAAGTCCACTTTATTGCAAAATGTTAACCGGTTTAAATCGCAGCAGAGAAAAGTCTTTATTTATGTCCTGTCGTTAAAAAAACATCCTGCACATAAATACGATCCCAGCACGATCCCACACACACACACACTTGTCTCATCTTCCAGGCAGAGGGCTGTAGCATGGAACACCACCCTGGTTATAAAACATCTTGTTGCACTGAGATGGGGTGTGTGTGTGTCTGTGTGTGTGCGTGCATTGAGGCACGGTAATATGAATAGTAAATAAGGAGGTGAGTGTTTATGAGGGAAGCAGAGACAGTGTGTGTGTGGTGTAAAAGATTGCAAACACACACCATGCTCAAACACCTTTCACTTACAAAGACTGCAAACACACACCATGCTCACACACCTTTCACTTACATACGTGCATGCACATACCACCACCACCTCACACACCTTTCACTTACATACGTGCATGCACATACCACCACCACCTCACACACCTTTCACTTACATACGTGCATGCATATGCACCCGTCCCCCCCCCCCCCACACACACACACACATAAACCATGCTCTGAGTGGAATGGTAATAGCAGAAGCAGGTAGCTATGCTGCAGGACAAAAGATGTCAGCATATAATAGTGTAATGTATGTTTGTACAAACAGCCCCAGAGCATCTGCATATGTTCAATAAAGAATTACACAGATATGACATGTATTTGAGTATGTATGTGTGTGTGTGTGTGTGTGTGTGGATGTTAGACAACATACTGTAACTTCGTCTGACAGCTCACCTAGGGGATGTGACCTTAAGTCTCCAGCAGGGTCTCCTGTAACTTATGAGGGCCTTCACACTCACTCACACACACACACACACACACACACATACACTCACACTCATTCACACACACTTCAGGCCTCTCACCTCTTAGTGAGAGACAGAGTGACCTTTAATGCCCGACGTCTGCTCAGCCACCCCCCACTGTGGATTGGTAGTGGAGAGTGTATGTGTGTGTGTCATATGCATTTGAGTGTGTGTGTGTGTGCTATACACTGTACCCTGTATGCATGTCCGTGTGCGTGTGTGTGTGTGTGTGTGTGCTTGTGTGTTTGTAGGTGACTAGGGTTGATGGAAAGGTTAGTGGGCGGTTGGGGAGAGCCTTTCCCCAGCCCCTGTGCTGATGGACTGGGCTGTGTCTTCCCCACCATCTGCAGTCATCTTCCTTCCCCACCCCCATCCACTCACCCCAGATGGATCACACTCGCATGGGGAAAAGGTTATCAGCTCTCTCCCTGTAGCACGACTGCTACTCACATCTAAGTAGAACCTCTTAACTTCCAAACAGCATCAAGCACAATTCAGTGCTGCATGTCTGGTAACATAACAAGTACTGAATATATAGGTTGCTGTTTCAGTAAACTTGAAACACTTTGGTTTTGGTGGTCATATACTGTACCTCAACTATTGTCAGAACTGACTCTCTCCTGATGCAAACAAGGGATTCAGAGGAGCATATTGCCTGGAAACACAGTTTTTGTATAAAGTGGAATGATAAACTAAATAAAATACTCCAATGTTGTTATGCAAAATATCAAGACACACAGAATGCCTCAATCAATCAAATCCTCTGACTACAGCTGCACAAGGCCTACACAGCATTGCAGTGTCCACAACTATGAACCAATAGGCACAGCTCTGTATGGCTGAATGAAAGAGACAGTCGGTGGAAGAATGAAGTGCCTCAAGCAAGAAAAGAATGGAAAAGTCTCAACCAATCAGACATGAGGACAAAATAATTCTGTCAGCAGCTGCTGTCCAGCCAAAAGGGTGACAAAAGAAAAGCAGTAGTGTGTCTTCCTCGTCTCTCTCACCAGGAGAAGAATGAGGAAGTGGGGAGGCATGAGGACGACACAAGGCCTGGAGACTCTGGCGCTGATGCTTACACGGACACTGATGCTAGCCATGACTGAAGAGACTGAGCAGAAATTCCCGGCACACATTTTGGCCGTGCTCCTCCGTCTTAAGTGGGCCCTGCACCTGGGGACGCCGACCAGCGAACGCCAATCATTCCTTCGCCCCGGGTTCCCAGATTCCACAGATTTTGGAAAAAAAAACAGGAAAATGGAGAGAGGCGGTAATTATTCATAAAAAATAAACACAGGGCAGCCAAAGAAACAGCGGAGGAGTGAGCTCAGGAACGAGACGACTCGGTTGGGAATTGTGGGACTGTTGAGAAATGAAGCCACCTCAACACCTGCGAGGGAGCTGGGGGAGGGTGACGGTGTCACATCAGAGATCCACTGCAAGAGGAGGAAGGATGGGCTCCGTAACGTGACAGAAGAAGTGTTCAGTAATGAGCCTGGCACTTTAATCAACGCTGACACTTCGAGTGCCGGACCTGCAGGTGTTTCCTCCCTGTTTCCACCAGTCCTCCACTTCCACTGAGAAATAAAAACAAACCCCAGTCTGTATACAGCGACTTCAGTCACTAGCCTAACTACAGAATGAAACTCAGAGGTTTGAACTCTTCAATATTACTCGCTTGAGAAATATTTGCTATCACTGGGAACAGGCAATCTATGTGTTTGATAACGTTATTCATTACATATTGTACTGATTTGATGTTTTAGTTTTAAGTCTATTCCAAAACAAAACACAGTACAGAAGATCAGGAGACCCATGCTTAGAGGCTTCGAGTCTGGTGAGTGTGTGTGTGGGCCGGGGGAGGTCACTCAGAGTCCATTGAAACAATAGGTCTGTATGTGTGTGTGTGTGTGTGTGTGTGTGTGTGTGTGTGTGTGTGTGTGTGTGTGTGTGTGAGAGAGAGAGAGAGAGAGAGAGAAAGAGACAGATAGAGTGTCTGTGTGTGTATGAGAGAGAGAGAGAGAGAGAGAGAGAGAGAGAGAGAGAGAGTGTCTGGTGGTTGCTGGTCTCCCAGCCAGAGCCACGTAGTATCTCATAAATCACTGTACCACTCTACACAAACACACGCACACACACACACACACAAACACACAAACACACTGCGTGCTCAATACACTTTAATCTCCAAATACTATGAGGGTCGAATTACAAAGTGGAAGGAAAAATTAACTAAAGCAAGAATAAAAAAATGTGTTAATGTGTACTTTTCCTGAGTTTCACTCTGGCTGTCATTGGAAAGGTCAGGAGGGACTCCCCACAGCCAAAGCCCAGAGTCCATGACCTACAGAGAGAGTAATGAAAGGGAACAGGGGCTCTCAGCTCCTGTGCCTAATATCAGGCTATAAAAACAGCTCCCATTTTCTCACTCACTCATAAGAACACTGAGACTGGATGCCACAGTGGCTCTGTGATGTGTAGTTAAGTTACAGCCCAGTGGAGTCCTTTATGCAGCAGCTGAGCTGAACACAACCGCCCAACAAACTAACCAGAGCAGAATGCATGGTGGGTATATGAACCCTTCATGCACTTTACAGGGAATCTGCTTAGAGACACAAACACAAATACACACACACACACACACACACACACACACACCACTACATCCAGTATGTCAGTCACCAGTATTCAAAGGACATGCAGCTAATTATGAGACACAATAAAATCAGCAAGCTTTATCTAGGCTTCATCGATGCACAAATGTGAATCCTTTGTTAATCCAGAACAGTTGAAGCCACTCACAACAGTGAAACTGACTTGCACAACTACTTGGGTTTGCAAAGGGATGCCTTTGCAATCTCTTGCCAAACTTGTAACATCCTTAAAATGATTGTCGCTGTTACAGCCTCTAAATTATCCTCTGTTGTACAATTCAACATGCACTGCTGGAGTGTAGAGAAGGATTTCTAAAGAGACTGAGGTGGCGTGTTAAAGTCAGCACAGATGGTCATTTGCAGCCTCTCCATTGTGGCAGTGCAAAATTATTTACAGTGAATCCACAGCTCTGTCATACCATTGTCCACACACTGCTTAGTTTCATGGCTCAGTTGAGGAAGGATGGTATTAGCAGCGCTGACAAAAAAAAGCTAGTTAGCATAGCCTTTAGAGTTAATGCAGTTTTACCAGTCCTGTTCTTTGGTGTGTGGTCTCTAGTCTTTCTTCATTCAGAAACGTCTAGTGTACTGGAGAATGTAGCAATCTGTCCGTTCAAGATGCCTTAGAGACATCCTTCCTCCAGCAGACACACACACACACACACACACACACACACACACACACACACACACACACAGATGCTTAGAATTGTCCGTCTGATCTAAGTTGATAATTTATTTGCATATGCTCATCTCCTAGCTCCACAGGTCTGCCTGGAGCAAGTATTCCGACCGCCGATGCAACATTAGTGGTGAAATATGCAGCGATGTGGCCGGGAACATCCGCTCTTTTTCCTGCTACTGTGGAGAATCACGTCCACTGATTCCCCGCTGGCTAAAACTTCCACCAGGCAAAGAGAGAAATGAAGACTGTGTGTGCATACTCCCAAGCATATTGAGTAGGGGAAAACTCAACCAGAATAGCATGTGCTAACTGCTATCGGCTCGTGTGGACAGTTGCTCATGAAAATTAAACACATTTCAGAAAGAGAAAGGGAATAAATTAGATTAAAAGCCCCTTGTTGTCTAACTGATGTAGTCTTTTGCACTCATTACTTTGCCGCTTACCAGATTCTTCAAATCTGTGCTTCTCAACGAGCCACGTCAAGAACACTTTCTCTGGAGCAGTAATAAAGAAGAGCGAGTCGGGGGGGGGAAGCATGTTTAATGCATGGGGCCTTTATGTCCACTATCAGCTTGTTCTTTGCTGACAGCAAAATGTGTGGTGACTTTTTCCCCGCATCTAATAGTTTTGGTTTCCTTATTTATTTATTTATTTATTTATTTACTTCCCATAGTGCAAAGCCTTGTCTGCAGGCGTATTATACAGAAGCCTAGTCTTTGATCTGAGGCCAACACTACAGCCCCTGTGCTCAGTTTAATAAGCCACTGTGCTGAGCATACTCTTGGCCGCAGATCTGTAGTGCCTCTGTAGTGCGTCGTCGTTTTGTACTACGTCAGGGTGGCTAAACTGACTGTAATGTGAAAGGCTTATTAAGAGGAACGCATGCCAAGTTATCTATGTGGACGTTCAGAAGCTGAATGTTGGGCTGCTTTGGCAGTTCTGCACTGAGATTAGGATTAAAAGCAATACTGCAAAGCAGGTTAGTGGATGTGTGGGGTTTACTGCCTCATCTGATCCAAGTAACATTTCTCTCTGTCAAAATTGGACTTTGGACTTTTTAGAGGTGTTGTGGGTGCGTTGAATAAATAAAATAAATAAATAAGGTAATTAAATAAAATATGCACAGACATAGCCCCTCCCAACCCCCCTGCATGTGCGTGTACACACACACACACACACACACACACACACACACACACACACACACACACACCACTGTGCCCATCAGTCTGTCTGTCTGTTTGTCTGTGTGACTGTCGGACTGCCTGTCTGTAATGTCAATCTGTGGAAAGCAGAGACGCTGGTGTCCTAAACCATTACTTGGATATGACAGCAAGTCTAAGCAAGAGCAGGACCACCAGCAAAGCTTTCACACACACACACGCACACACACACACAAAGAGAGAGAGTACACCATGAATTATATGTTGGTGATATGACGCATCAATGTCTTTGACAGTTTGAGCCAGTGCCCCTCTTTTTCTTCTTTCTTACATACACATACACATACACACACACACACACACACACGGTCTCCCCCACCCCTCCAACCTTCATTAGGGGCTGTTTGCATGAGGGGTCTGGAGCGGGGATGTCGCGTGTCATCAGTGACTTCATTCTTTATCACTTCCCTGCACGCAGACAGGGTAACCTTCAGAAACCTGCTGTCCGCACTGCTACGTCTTAATTAGGAGCTCTGTCACAGGCACAGAGGCCAGTCACGGGCCCGACAAAAACAGACAGGCCAAGAGAGAGAGATAGACAGAGAGAGAAGGCGGGAGTAAGATCGAAGAGAAAAGAGAAAGAGACAGACAGAGAGAGAGAGAGAGAGAGAGAGAGAGAATGTTTGAGTGAGTGACCAAGAGCAAAGCAAGAGGAGATAACTCATTAAACTGTAAAACAGGCAGATTATGGTAGTAGGTGAAAAAGAGAGAGCAGAGGGACACGGCAGAGAAATGAAAGGATAAGACAGTGTTTTAAAGGTGTAGTCTGTGAATTTATGTTTAAGCTGACCTTTTTATTCTCTCTTCCACCAGCACTGGGCTGGTTGGCTGAGATTGTTTACAGAGCTGTTTGTCAGTTGTTCTGTTTGCTTCTCGTTCATAAAGTCAGCAAACATCTTTTTTTTTTCTTTTTATAATCTGACCCTATATGAGATTTCAATCACTCTCTATCGCTCTATTAACAAATGACACAAATGAGAGGGGGATAGAGAGAGTGAAAGACAGCGAAGGAGAACAGAGGTAAAGAACGATAGGGGCACAAATCTAAAACACAGGGACTGATAGAGCACCAAGGGGTAAAGCAACAGCAGAATTAATCAAAGGACTGATAGGAGAATTGATATTAACGCTCTTTGGCATCAGTGGCATTTTGTGCTAAAACAGTACCCAGTTAGTCACATCGACAAACAGGCTCATGGTCCTTACTGATATACTGATATAGAGTGCAAGCATCGCAGGCATGCGTTCACAAAGCCACAGACTTCAGTACAGCATCAAAAGTAGATGCTTGCCTTTGTCAGTGCTTCACTGAGCCAGGCCCACAACACATCAAGAAGCCTTGAAGAGAAACAGAACAGTACAGCATGCAGGTTTTTCCACATAGACCAATTACTCTGGGCCGTGAATTGTGTGTGTGTGCGTGTGTGTGTGCAATATTGCAGTTTTCCAGTCACTGAGCGCCAAAGGTTTCTCCTTCAACGAGCGGCACGTTAGTTAGCCAGCGCTGGTGTCACCACAAGGCCTGTCCGTCAATTAGCAGCTTCCATTACTGGGTTTAAATGAGTGGAGGCCACTGATGAATGTCTCTAGCCAGCGTTATCATTAAGGTGATTATGTTAGATTATAAACCACTGTCATTAGCACAACTTCCATCCAGTCTAATAGGGAGTGACATATTGATAGAACACAAGCAGCCCACACTCTGGCATTGTCTTAAATGTGGGAATGATTAATGGGCATTTGTGAAAGGACAAAATCACTCCAGTCTCTTGTGAAACACTAGGATGGCCGTGGACTATTATATGAGAACTGAACAAGGGGGATAGGGAGGGTTGGGGGAGGTTGATGAAGAAAATGGCGTCTTGCACGGACTGAGATGGTCACATCGGGCTTTTTCTTCTTCGACAATCAATAATGAAGTACAGAGTGTTACTTATTCATGGTGCACTGGGATGATGCCATAATGGAGAAAGAAAAAGAGAAATGTGACAGACAGATGCCAGCATTTAGATGGCAGAGAAGAATACACAGACAGATGCCCGCCATGACATCTAGAGGAATATTCACATGTGCCCACCCACACGCCGTCACAGTTACCAGTATTTTACATGTGAGGGACACACACATCCACACACACACCGAAGATACAGTTGCCAATGCTGATGGATAATAAGATGTGTAATAACACCAACACATTAACATAAAGAACAACCATAGAGGCATTTAATTTATGTACAAGATGTGTACATACAAACACACATGTACATACACACATGCACACACATGAAAACACATATAAAGACAAACAAACAATGAGGCATACAAGCATTCATGTCATGCATATACACATGTGTGTGCACACACACACTCTCTCTCTCTTACACACACACACACACAGATGACAGTGTTTTAGCGCCTTTTGAGAGAACCCTGACGCGCAGATGTCTCTATTCATGTAAACAGAAGCCCTCGCTGGAGCCCTGAGAAACATTGGACCCACAGATGCAGGCATTGAGCTCCTCAGTGAGCCTCGCGCCCCGACATGGCCGGACAGATGCACGCATTCACCTTCTTTAAAAGGAGCAGTCTGCTCGGAGCACACGCCACTTTCTCGTTCTCCACTCTCCTGCTCTCGCTTTCGCTAATCGCCGCCATGAAGACCACAAAAGGCCGTCCACACAAAGAGGGCCTTCATCCACCCAGGGGGTAAATACAGTATCAGAGGTGGGGCTTTCTGCCCCACACAGGGGCATTTATGTTACCCTAGCCAAAGCTAAGAGAAGGCAAGCTCCACACACATGGTGGCAAAGGGTCTGTGTTGCAGGATGGGGTGGGACTGAGTGTGTGTGTGTGTGTGTGTGTGTGTGGTGGGTGGGGGGAGTTAAATCCTCTGTCCCAGGACCAACCCGCAACAGTCATGCCTTCATGATCCCCATTAATTACTGTCAAATGCGGACAGGAGATGCTTTTAATAGCCGCAGAGTCAGCCCCTTCACAATGAAGGGTTTCTCTCTCTCTTTCTCTTTCTCTTTCCCTTTCCCCCTCTTTCTCTTTCTTGCTCTATCTGGCTTTTTTCCCTCTTCCGTTCATTCTCTTTGTCCTATTTGCATGACAATGTTCATTAGCATAATAAGGCAAATGAAAAGGGCTGGTGACTGGTGGTGAAAGGGTTAAATGTGCCCAGGGCCCAGACAAAAAGGAGGGGCTTCTGTATCAACATTTATTTATTTATTTCCTTCAAATTGCTCTTGCTGATTTCCTCCTGTGTTGTCTTTTTTTTTTGCTGTATGGAGACCACCGACCCAGCACCCTGTTGTCACGACGACACAGCCTGAGGTCATGACCTCTGCCTGACACCCCTCTACGGAGACCTGCATGCCAGCACCCATATCTGTTAGCCCAGATAACCCTAGGAGCCACACTTAGCTAGTCCACTCAAACAAGCTACTGGCAGAACTGCTACACAGACCAACTGTTCATCAAGACTATTACAGATTACTGAACTTATATGCATTGACTGTGCAGCAGTCAAAAGGACCAGAACATACACTCACACTGCTCATCTGGGCTGAAGGGACGGAAATGCTATCTATGTACAAAAAGAAATTCAGCAGTCTATGGTGCAGGATAATAGGTTTTTGGGACATTTTTAATTATGTGCAGGGTAATAGGTTTTTAGGACATTTATTCTGCATTAATGAAAAATGATTGATGACTTTTCATTTTTAGGTCAGAGATGTCTAAATATCTGTTACAGAATTACTGTAATAGCCCAAATTTTATTTGATAAAATTCACTTCACTTTGCAAGAAACAAAATAAATTAAAATTGCTGATATGTCAAATATAAACTATTTAAATTACTGATTCAGATACATAGGGAAAAACAATACAATTTACAAATAAAAAAGAAACAAGCGATCTTCTCATAGACATAGTGTAGCAGTTTTGTTTCTTTTTAGCAAAACCAGACTTCACTACTGCATTGACATCACACACACACGGATACACACACACACACAGACACATGCGGACACATACACATACATATATGCGTGCACACACACACACACACACACACACACACACACACACACACACCATCCTGACATCACTTTAAATATTCTAATCGATCAGACGAGGGTCGGGCTGCATTCTAATGCAGGGCCTGTCCTCCTCTCCAGCACGGCCCAGCTGACATTAACAATAATGCTATTTAATTAAAACCAGGAGCCCCCTCTCTTGTTCTCTCTCTCTCTCCTTGCACACACACA
>JAIFZK010000205.1:390000-430000 GCA_027481765.1 Tenualosa thibaudeaui
ACTCTCTCTCTCCTCCTCTCTCATCCTGCTCCTTTCTTTCCTCCACTTCTTCCTCCTTCCCTCTCTCCTCCACTTCCTCCTTTCCTCTCTCCTCCTTCTTCTGCCATTCTCTCTCTTCCTACTCCTCCAGATCTCCTCATCATCTTTTCTTTTCTATCTCTCCTTTCCTCTCGTTTCTTTCTCCCGTGCTCTTTTATGCTCCCTCTTCTTTTCTCTCCTTTCCACTATGCTTTCCTCACTCTTTCTCTTCTTCTCTCATTCTTCTCTTCTCCACCCTCATCCTTTCTCTTCTCTTATCCATCTTTTTTCTCTGTCCCCTTCTCCGTCTATTCTCATGTCTCTTTTGTCCGTTTCTGCTCCCCAATCCTCTCCTCTCCTTCAACCTCGATGATCTCTACCTCTAACACTCTTTCCTCTCTGCACCTCTCTTTGTCTCTCTCTCTTTCCCCCTCTCTGGCTTTCTATTCATCTTTTCTCTGCCTACAATTCACAGTCTTTATTCATCCTCTGTCTTCCACTCCCTCTCAGCCTTCTCTTTCTCTTCGCTCACCCTCTACTTCCATCCCTCCATCTCTCTTTTTTAAATTACCCTCTCCATCCCTCCTCCTCTTCCACCTCCTCTCTCTCGCTCCCTCTCTCTCCCTGTCTGAATGCTGGGTCCAGTCCTCAGGCTGTGATAGCCTCTGGCTGCCGTGCTCAGGCTCTCTTGATCAAGGACTTGAAAGTGGCCGGCAGCAGTTTGCAGGGGTTTCTGGGTAAAATGCCTGGGCCAGACAGGGCCCCTGACGCGGCACCACCCGAGGCCCCAGGGCTGGCCAAGGCTCTGCCTGCGCCTTTTGGCCAGATGGCCGAGGTCTGTGTGTGTGTGAGAGAGAGAGAGAAAGGGAGTTGACAAGGACATGGGGGTTCTGCTGGCTAGTAAGTGTTTGAAGACCTCCACAGAGAGCCAGCTCAAATGTCAGTGACAGCATTCATAGAACTTTCCAGAGACTCTCTCTCTTTTTTAAAAAAAAAAAAAAACTCTTTCAACTTCACAGCAGTTGAGACACAAGGTCTGTCTTCTCTTTACTCCTTTTGTTTCAAACATTTGGTAAGTTTTTTTTTTCTGTTAACATCCTACTTGCTGAAATTCACCAACTCCTTGAAATCATTCTGATTAAAACAAGCATATAACAGAAAACACTAGCAAAAATCCTTCATTCCAGCCAGACAACAGGAAACTCGGGTATTGTAACTTGTCTTGGATTTCACAATGCTTGAGAAAGAACTCTGCTGATTGAAACATTGTCTGTTCCAATATTTGGAGTTTGCAACACATACAACAAATAGGGAATTTTTGCAACACATACAACAAATAGGGAGTTTTTGCAACACATACAACAAATAGGGAGTTTTTGCAACACATACAACAAATAGGGAGTTTTGCAACACATACAACAAATAGTGGCTTTACATAAAGCCATGCCAGAAGACAATAGGGGACTAGCAGGATCCTCTGGGACAAGAAGCAACAGCATGTTCTGCTCTGCCCTAGTGTCTCAAATCAGTGTAGGTAACACACTCAAGTCTGTCCTTGTAACTCACCTCCCTGTGTAAACACTGTTGTGGAAAGTGTGAAAGGGTGTGTGTGTGTGTATTTGTGTGTTAGGGTGTGTGTGTTGGAAGAGTGTGTGTGTGTATGTGTGTGTTGGGGGGGGAGACCCGGGAGACGATGTTTACAACATGAGGTCACTCAGTAAGCTGCTGGACAAGAGTGTAGAGAGGGACAGCGAGACGTGGACAGAGAGCAGGAACTGAGCAGCAGAACAGGTCAAAGCAAAGCCACTCCACTGGGGAGAACAGACACACTCTGAGCCTTACTCTCTCTCTCTCTTACACACACACACATACACACACACACACACTAATGACCTCATTGCATTATGCAATGAAAGTATTTCTTTCTTTAAAACGAAGCTACATATAGTACAGATGCTCTGTTGCATCTGGGAAACAGGAAGCCACACATGGTTCAAGGTAAACCAATAGCTTGGTAGACAAGCACAGAGAGTAGAATACAGATAACTGTGGTAAACCAGCTCTGGTAAACCAGATAGATTGGTTAACCCAATTTGGGTGTTTTGCTAAAGGGGTTGGTATGGAAAACCACAGCAGTTTCAGAAGTGTCATTTTGTTAATTGGCCTGCTCATGTGCAGCTTCAAAAGAAAAGACTAAGCAATGAGGAGACAGAGACAGCGTTTATCATCTTCTGGTGTGTGCGTGTGTCTGTGTGTGTAGGAAAAAAAGAAAAGTAATGGAGAAACAGTGTCCGTGCATGCACTTGTTAGTGTGTGTATGTGTGTGTGTGCACTTGTTAGTGTGTATGTGCACATTTGTGTCATACTGGTTTATTTCCCCAACAGGAAAAGCTGACTGTACTCATATCCTTATAAGGCCATGGCTGTCACTAAGCACTGAGAACTTGCAGCTGTGGGTCATGTGACTACCACCAGGTTCTGAATGCAACCATGGTGATTTCCTGCTGCTTAGAACAAGACCAACAACAACAAAAACACTCCTCATAAAATGTCCAAACATGCTGATCAAGCTGACATAGACACATACACACACACACACACACACACACACACAGAGCTGCTAAAATTTCTACTTAGTTGGCAAGGCTAACCACACTACTGCAGGATTGGTTGTGAACAATGATGAGCAAAGTAATACAGTGTTTGAACAGTAATGCAATGGCCACAGGTAAGTCTGGAAGTGGCTTGATGATTGTTTGGTGTGTCTTACTTAGGGTCAGGGTTAGGGTTAGGGTTAGGGTTAAGGAGCATTGGTTTTACTGTTGGTAAGGTAGTGGGTTGCCAAGGAGGCTGGTTTTAAGGGTGGGTTAGAGGCTCGGCAGAGCATCAAGCGACATTAAAGTATGTATAATGTAGTGCAAAGTAAGTCATGTAAGTTGACTAAGATCTTGAGCAACTCTTGATGTGTTTTGTGTTGTGCTCTATTTTAGGTTCCATAGGAGTTTTCCCCATCGACTCCAAAGGTTTGGAGAGAGACTCATTTAAAGGTTGCCAGGTTGGCTTACCTTGTCAGCAGACGTGGGCCTCATCAGGGAGACTCGGTCGTACTGTCGTTTAAGCAGAGCCCACAGTGCATCCATGCGGCTCTGTAAAAAACAGCACACACAGAATCAGAGCTCTGCATCATATCATCATTAAGGCCCATTTATTTTATAGGCTAGCACACGCACATGCAAAAAAGTTTGTTACTTTCTTTTGAGTTCAATTCAACAGTTTGTCGTGGCAAAGGGGTATGAAGGCCTACAGCTCTGTAACATCAGTTGGCAACAATTAATGTGTGTTGAACGACACTTGTCACTTTTAAACAGTATGGCCAAAGTCCTCCTAAAGCAAGTCCTTTCACTCGCGGCCATCTTGGAACACCTTCAGGTAGCTATTTGGGATTTACAAGGCCGGCCCTATCAAAATGAATGGGTAGACATTTGTGACTCCAGATCGGCAGGTCATACTGACTTGTGATTTGTGTATTTAGCAAATTGTTGCTTAAATCCAAATTGAACAATATAAAAATCTACTCACAGATCATTCAAATGAAGCTAAAAATACATTATTCAAAACGGCAATTAGTTCACACTTCACACAACATTCACAATATGGCTGTATAGTGATGGAGACAGGAAAAAAATAACCAGTTGCACAATGCTACTGGCACAACTGGCTACTTTCACCACAGGGCAGGACCTCCAGTTTCTCAAGTCCGCCATGTTCACTTTACCAACACAATGCATTTGTATGAGGGACTTTTTAAGTGATGCATCTCCTCTTATTGACCTCTCTGGTATGGTGGGTCTCACCTTGATTGGCGTGTACCATTTGGACTCCGAGGTGTGGCTCGAGGGTGTTGGCCTGTTTGGTTTTTTGATCATGGGCTCCTCCACTTCTTCAGGGATCTTGATCACCGCGTTCTTGGCGGCCTCCAGCCGAGCACCCTCCTCTGTGGAGCCTTTTTCCCCCCAGCGCACCTACAGGAACATCCATGGACATATGCACACACTTAAGCACTGATCTGTCATATTACAGTGAAAAAAAAAAAAAAAACTCACTTAGATCCACGCAAAAGTGATTACTTATCCAAGCTTTCGGTCATACGACCTTCATCAGAGCATTCAAACTGAAAGCCTGGATGAGTAAACACTTTTGCATGGATGTGTGCAAAGTGTGATCTTAGTGGCAAATATTACAGTGACCTGTCAGACAAGAGCAATCAACATATCTTATGCAGTTAGGTAAACAAAAATAATTTCAAAATAATTTCAACCATATACAACATATTAAAGGTAAGTCAAACACACTGGGTACCTGCATTTGCTATTCAGCAAATACATTCAGCTGAGGGGCGTTTGCTACTTAGCCTTCACTAGTTTTGGATCATAGTACTGTATGAAACTAATTAATTAAAGAAATCAAACAGTGGATTTCCAGACTTCCCTAATCACTATTTTTTGGCTTGTTTTGTTTTTCACTGTTCCTGTTTCAGACACTGTGCTACAGATAAAAAAAAATGAATTGAAATTAGAGGAACCAATGGGCCTATTTTACAGCAGCCATTTTTCCAAGAAGTCGCGTGGTAAGCACCGGTGTTATTAATGACGGCCCGGTGTTATTAATGACGGCCAATAAGATTCTGATTCAGTGTTATGTTTATTGGATGTCATTGTTGCAGTAAAACCTGCTGTGAAATGGGCCAAAGGATTCCACTGTTCCTGTTTCAGACTCTGCCCCTTGTAAATGGTGCTAAAAAAATGTAGTGAAATTAGAGGAATCAGCTAGCACAATATCAAGGTATTTCTGAGAAGAATCTAGTTTACTGCAACATCTTCTCATTTTCTCAGTTCTTATCCACATACTCAAACAAACCAACAGCTGTTGCCATGGTTAAAAAAAAAAAAAAAAAAAACACTAGCATATCAATTAGCATCACCCGCTTGAGGCTGTAGGTCAAGCCATGGCAATCCACAGCCCATTCCTTAGTGCTTAACAAGGGGAGTCCATTATTCATGATCCACAGTCTCTCTGTGCGAGAAGCACCTCTGAAGCCATTTAAATAAAGCAGGTGTATCTCTAGGCTTCGTAATCCAAGAGAGTCTGTCGATAGGCTGACCTCAATATATGTTTTTGAATTGCACATAGTATACATATTGTATTGGCAACCTTGTGCTATTTGTACTATGAATTTCTATTCTACTACTATACTACTACTACTACTATATTATATTATATTTATTTATTTGGGGGGGGGGGCACTCAGATCTTTGCTATGGGTCCAGAATGGTCAGACATGCTCCTTGTCTCAAATATAGCATTTTTCTAAAGGCGTCTGTAAGTGAGAGAGGGATACAGTCAGGTTCCTAACAGTGCCTCTCCCCCTCCCATCCACTCATCCATCCTGAGGCGGCACCAGACATGGAGATGTGGAGATGCCGCGTCTGACAGAATGAAGGCTGATGTGGGAGACGGCCCCAAAGGGAAGGCATGCGAATAAGTGCATGTGTGCAGCTCTGTGAATGAGTTCACTTGTATGTGTGCCTGTGTAAGAGTCAGTGTGTGTGCACGTATGTGTCTGTGTTTAGACCTGAATGTGGTTTACGTGTATACTTGGAGCGAGAAAGAGAGAGAGAGAAAAAGAGAGAGAGAGATAGAGAGAGAGAGTGTTTGTGTGTGTGTGTGTCTAGCACTCTCTCCAGCACTCCTGGGAACAGCTCTGGCGAGGTATCACTCCCCGAGGTTTGTTTTATTTATTTATTTATTCATTCAGTATTCCATCAGCGCTACACTGATGCCAGCATCTCCTCAGGGTACCTGGGCACAGAGCACTGAGAGGGGGAGTGAGAGAGAGAGAGAGAGAGTGATAGAAAATGAAAAGAAGAGCAAAAAAGGGAATTGAATACAGATGGACAGACAAAATGAAAGACACATACAGGATGTACACATAACAAAAGAGGAAATAAAAAAATAAAAAGAACAAAGAGAACAATAGAAAGAGAAAAAAAAATGTTGGAGAACATATTGACATAGAAATGAAAAAAGAGATGGATAGAGAAGAGAAGAGGGAGGAGGGGTAGAATCCTGCTGAACAAAAGGTGCTTGACAGCACTGAGGATCCCCGGGACAAATTCATTAGGTTGGCAGACATCACTCAATGTGCACCCCCCACCCCCCACCCCCCCACACACACACACACATACACAACACCCCCGTTACCCACAACCCCCCATTTCAACCCTCCACCCTGTCCGTTGGTGGACAGACCGGAGTCAGAGCTGAACATGGACGTGGACACCCACGACGCTGCCTATCACGTCAAAGCCATCAGTCACAGCGGACGAGCCTCCAAGAGCTTCAACAGCTTTGAAGGCTCGGCACCTGACGTCAGAGGACTGCGCTCACAAAGTGTTCAAGAGTGGAGACACCGGACGTGAATGAAAGTGACAAGAACTAGGAGAGAGATGGGCAAAAAAATGTAGAGGGGGGAAAAGTCACTCAGCTGTTATATATTACGCATATAAGACTGTATCTATCTAAAATGTGTCAATATGTAAAATGTAAGGTGTGCACAGCAAGTCTGAGCTGAGAAAGGACGAAATATAATGGTAAAGCAGGAAAAAAGATACACAAATTTCCTGCAATAATATACTAATAGCAGATCAGGAACACTGAATGAGAAGTAAACAGCTCTCTAGTTAGCTTGGATTCTGACGCCAGATTACACATCTCACCTCCATGCGTTTGATGCCCCCAGCACCTCGGCCTCCGTAGTAGGAGGCGTCCACAGTCGGCCACTTCTTTTTGGGCAGAGGGTCGTCCTCCGGTGGCTGAAAGAACAGAAGGGAGCAGGACATGTCAGTGAGATACCTGCTACGGAAGCACTCCAAACACATCTGGTAATCTGATGAGCACTGACAAATGTGTACAGGACAGACAGAGAGAGAGACAGAGAGAGAGACAGACAGGGAGAGAGAGAGAGAGAGAGAGATCTGTGTACTCACAGGTGGAGGTGGAGGGGCTGGTCGAGGCGGGGGATCTTTGATGACCTGTGAGAGACAGGAAGAAAAGCAAAGCAGAGCCATGGAGATGAGACATGACAGTGTGACTGGTAGAGAGGGTGAAGGGGGACTAGACAACATTGTTGACATCATCATCATCATCATCATCATCGTCGTCTTCTTCTTCTTCTTCATCATAGTCATCGTCAGTGTCATAATCCTCATCATTGTTAGCATAATTAGCATAATCGTCATCATTGTGATTATTATTTAGCCAGCTCTGCAAAGCACTATGGTACATTAATTGGAGTACCATGGTGCCAACCAAACGGCGCAGGCCCCCAGTGCAAAATAATGCCAGATCAACTTGTTGACGGGGTGGGGGGGTGGGGGGGTTAGCTGAGGGTTGTTAGCTGGGTTGGGGAGGGGCAGGGGCATTTGGGGATGGTGGCGGAGTGCCGTTGTTTATGTCTTAATTAATTGGACGAGGTTCAGCAGGGCCCAGCGATCCTGAGGTGCTCATTAGCCCCAGTGATATGCAGAGAGACTGAGCTTGGGCTGAGCTCCAGCCTTCTGGGTGGGGGGTGGGAGGGGGGCATCCAGGATTCTCCTCCCACATACACTAGAATAATGTAAGGACCACGTATTGTGTGTTCAAATACATAAATAGCACAATCCCATCAAGTGACGGCAGATACATCTGCACACACAAGGCCACACATATCATTAATCAAGTCTACAGAGGCTGACACACACATATGCATATGCAAACGAACACACAACTGTGAACAACTGTGTATCCACGTACGTGACTTCAATATGCATGCAAACTCACACAACCTTGTTGGGAAGTCAAAACACACACACACTCCCACAAGCAGATGCGCTGTGTACACACACTCGCTCTGCTGTGTTTGTCTGTCAAATGGGGAAAAAAGCATGCAGAGCCAGTGTGTTTGACAGCACCTCTGCTGCCGCAGAGATGTCCCGCTTGCGACATCACTCAAGTTGAAACGGTCTCTGTCTCATCTGCCGAACACACGCCCACGGGACGGACAGGGCTCAGGAGAGGTGTATAAGCATGTGTGTGTGTGTGTGTGCGTGTGTTTACGTGAGGGCTTCAGACTTTTCTGATCTGACAGGCAGCCAGCTCACCCCAGCAGTCTGACGCACAACAACAACAAAACCTCAACTACAAAAACGTACCGAAAATAAAAGGGAAACTGAGAAGCGGGAAAAAACTGGCCACTGGCACCAGCTGAAGAGGTGTGACATTCGGACTGGAGTCACACTGAATTATTCCTCCTTGTGATGTGAAAAGGCACAACACACACTTACTGTCATACCACTGCTTATACAACAGTGAACTTGAGTGGTGTGTGTGTGTACGATCAAGAAAGGGAGAGACAGAGACACATAGAGTGAGAGAGAAAGAGAGAGAGAATCTGTGTGTGTGTGTGTGTGTGTGTGTGTGTGAAAGGCCAATGTAATGTAATGAGTACACTCAATACTAAAGAGGAGGACCTTCCCCTCATTCCTCTTCTCTGCCACCCGGTCAGGTTGTGCATTTACCAAATTAGTCGCCGCAACCTCCCTCCCCAAAAAGCTTCTTAATTATCACATATCATGTCTCTAACAGCTGTTCCATTCACATTAAAGCACACTAATACCATAATGCCACTGTTGTCATTAAAATAATGGAAAATGATCAATTAGCGTTAATTAATTGCTCTTTGACACTCAACTGACTGTTGGCAAATCCAAGTAACGTGTGCTGGTGGGGTGTGCCGGTGCGATGATTACCATCATTTTAGCCAGACCTTACGCTAAAGGATTACCTCCTCTCGCTCAGTAATTAAGCAGCAGATTATATATTTCCTGGACATATTGGGGGATAAATAAAGCTTTAAACAAATTACGTGCTTCCCTGTTGGGGGCTACCAAATAAAAGCCTGCAGATAAAATAAATAAACTACCTGACAGACAGATGTGTGGAGCAAGGCAGCCGTTTAAAACCGCTAAGTGCAGTCGGTAATTAATGGCTAAAGCGCTGGACACTTAGCCATCTGATGGGCAGCTTGAGCCTCTAAACATACGCAACAGCAGCGGCAGCGATCTGACCAATCAGCGGCAGCCGCTAAAACATCACCATATGGCGGCGAAGTAATTGTCCAATTGGAGTTTATAATCCGTTCATTTTAGTCGGTAATGCTCCCATGTTGTGTCAAGCTGTTTCCCAGCTTATCGTGACTGGGGTGAGTGACAAGTAGCATATTTGCAAATTAAAACGATGCACTGTCATCCACCGGCAAATGGAGCCATTTGTGGTTGTGGGCAAAAGAGATGATCTAAGAGGTCAACTGGCGGGGGATATCACATGCTGGAGCTCTCTTGTTCTGTGTGTGTTGTCCTGTTGAAAGGTAAACTGAGACAGCATAGAACAAACCAAAATCACTTGTGCCTACTTAATAATTAAAGACAGCCCTACTGACATATTACATAAGAACTGCATTTACAGGGCGCCATGTACTTCACCTATGAAAAAATGGAAAAAATTCTTTCACGTAGTGCGTCGCATCTCTCTGAAACGGACCAACACGACAAAGCCCACTCGGTTAAATCCTATGAATAAAGACACTGAGAACAAAACAAGACACCCAAGGCAGCAGAGATCAGTGTCTTCATCGGAGATGATAAGACAAAAAATATCTTACTTTACGACTCTTCGGCCTGATAGATTTGATGTGAGTTTGCCCACTTTTTCTCTTTCTATTTTTTTCCATGAAGAAAAACAGGGAACAAGACAAGAGAGAAAAGAGTGAAAGCGTGAAAGATGGGTGTGTGTGTGTGTGTGTGTGTGTGTATGTGTGCGCGCGAGGGGTGGGGTAGTGGTGTAGAGAGAGGAGAGATCTGGCAGGGGCGAGTTTAAATATTAACAGCGCACACATGGCCCTTTCCTAGTGCCGAGTCCCTGGTGGATGGGAACAGCAGCTCCTGCACCAAGACAAACAGTGTCCAGGCCAGACATGCTGCAGGGGGTTTACATTTTAATGCGTTTGTTGGTTTTCCAAAATATGCTTCCATCTCTGCCTGGACTGGGGCCCGGCTGCGCGCGGCTTTCTCAAAGCGGGCCGATGCTGCTCACTCTGCCTGCCTGCCGATGCCATCGCTCTGTGTGTAAGTGTGTGTGTGTGTGTGTGTGTTTGTGTGTGTGTGTGAGTGAGAGTTTGCTCCTTGTGCGCCAGATTCAGAGAGCAGGAGGCTCTTGGGCATGCCATCTGTAGTTGTTAGCAATGGTTTAGACTGATAATGCGATCTGGGCTCCCATTGTTCGTGTGGAAAGTAGGGAGTTGATGAACCAAAAGATTCTTTTTTTTTTCTTTTTTTTTCCTCTTTTTTTTCTTATTTTTTGCAAAAGGGACAAAGCCTGATATGTATATTCACATGGCTCAAGTTGTGAAATATTCACATTATGTGAAAAGGCCTTTACAACAGCTTCCCAGATTGAAATGGTATGAAATAAAAAAGAAATCGCTACAAAACTTGTCCAGCAAGAATGTCAGAGAAAAAGCAGCCAACGCTCCCCTCATAAAGAAGTTGTCGACATGTACTAAAATGCAGGACACAGATCAAATCACACTTCCTCACACTGGTCCCGTCCCTCCCTTGTTTGGAGGGAAGGAGAATTAGGTCATTTTGGGTTGGGAGTCAGCATTTTTAACTATAAACACAACCATACCTCATCCACCCGTTCCTGCCAAAAAGTAACTGGCTTTGGCTGAGAGCAGCCTCTCAATTGACCTCGAACTGGACAAGATCTGGTTGTAATTTAGCCGTGATCTGGCACATTTTTGTCTGATCTGATACACATCTGTCCCAGTTCTGGTCCAGTGCTTCGAACTCGGTGTGTTTTGAAATGGGTCACACCCTGAGGACTCGGAGAGAGAGTGGAGTTCACCTGGCCTGCACACAGCATGCCGGCTCTGTTCATTACGGGACTCCCGTCCCACACATCAGCGCTCAGCATCTCAGCTCATTTCTCCAGAGAAACCCTTGGAAGGGTGCCAAGCAAAGAGCATTCACTTTGAAAAAAAAGAGAGGAAGGGTGTATGGGGGGTGAGGGGTGGCTGGGAGGGTCTTCAAAAGAACACGACAGGGGAGCAGACTAAGAAAGAGGGGAAAGAGAGAAGGAGAGCAGGATTGGCAGTTGTGGGTAGTTTCACCATCATACATCCCCTGTTGATGGAAGTGCAGGTTGGGGGAGGAGGTGCTTTCAAATGACTTCCATTCATCTAAGTGTTTGCTATTACAAGAATCACAAGAAAAAAGCAAAAAAAAAAAAAACTCTACCAATATTATACACTACATGCTAGTAGCTATCCTTGCTCTTTAAACTTCTCATAGATACATAGTCCACAAAACTGGCGTGACAGGTGTCTTAAATGTAAAGAAAAAAAATCTTCTAAAGCTCTGTTTACCACATTTTTATAAATGGATTTTTTTGTCCATTTTTTAAGCAAATAGTTTTGCTCAGCAGGTACATCTAG
This sequence comes from Tenualosa thibaudeaui, assembly GCA_027481765.1. Lineage (NCBI taxonomy): Eukaryota > Metazoa > Chordata > Actinopteri > Clupeiformes > Clupeidae > Tenualosa > Tenualosa thibaudeaui. The sequence continues at coordinate 401,609 of JAIFZK010000205.1, forward strand.
CCATGCACCATAGGGCCTCAGTAGATCTTCTACGAAGGCTTGGTAGGACCAATCACAACGCTCTATCTTGGTAGGACCAATCACAATGCTCTATCTTTGTAGAGAGTCGTTGGGCAAGCTTAGCATGATGACGACAGGGCTATGATGGTGCAAAACAACTAAGATGGCTGTGGCCAAGGAACAACAGTCATTTGAATCAGCTTTGGCATCGGTGTTGGAAGAGTTAGACTTGGGCTTTTCTTTGAAAGCTGAGCAGAAAATAAAACATTCTCAAGTGCTGTAGCTCAGGCCAAAACAACAAAAATATTATTGCCCAAATATTTACCATATTGCATTGCAACAAAATATACTAATTGGACACATATTGCACTGACAGTGTCAGTGGTGAAGTGTTGCAATGCTGAGGTGTTTCACAGCTTCAATATTAAAATGTGACTGTAAAAAAATGTCAGTGTTAAAGTGATTCACCAGTGTTATAGTGTTGAATTGTTGAAATGATAAAATACTATATCTACTTTGCTAAAATAGCCTACTACAAAATTACTGTGTTGCAGTGCTACCGTGTTTTAGTGAAATCATGTGTGATTATAGTGATCAGTGATCTTATGTTTCATTACATTACATTTAGCAAATGCTTTTATCCAATGTGACTTACAAGGGGAGGAAATAAACAAGAGCATACAAAGGGTATAGTGTTCGCAGGCAAAGAATAGTATAGATTCAATTTCAGTTTCAGTGTCATTTTAGCACCACAGTGTTGAATTATAATGTGCTGCTTAGTTAGAGCATCATAGTGCTGCTGTGTTTTAGTGTTATCGTGTCTGAGAACAGTGCTAAGCACGTGTTGCTGTGCTATAGGGTTTTTCAGTCTCCAGTACTCACCACAGTACAGCACAGAGGCCAGAACCACCACATGAGTGCTAGCGCAGCAAGCAGCAGTAGCACCAGGAACACGATAAAGACTACCATTCCATCCGACTAAGGAAAACACACACACACACGCACACACACAAAATCAGGGAATTGTAACACACAGCGACACAAAAAAACACCATGTCTAGTCTTACTAAAAATACAAAGTGAATTTAATAAAAACTGATTTTACTAGATCATTACTGTTCATGTCTAGTAGGTGTTCTACTCACACAAGTGGTGGCATGGATGGTAAAAGCACTGGAGATGAAAGACTTGCCACTGTTGAGGCTGATAAGGATTTGCATGGACCTGGGAAACAAAAGATGGACACCCTAATGATTAATGCCTAATCCACACTACTCAGTGCTTTCAGTGAACACAGCTTTAAGAGATATAAAAACATCAGTCATGAAGGAGTATGGAAAAGAAATATTTTGCATTAAAGGGATTCGGATAATGAGGAGGATGAAACTGAGAGTGGGTTTCTATGACCCATTCGTTTAGTGTACCAAATCAATCTTTTTTTTCTGCCTGCACTTGGTGACCTTGAACTAGAGGGCTATGAGCTTAAATGCACCAGAATGTTCCTTTATGTGCAACCTGAAACATGTTCCTTATGTTAAATCTGCTCTACTGTTACAACTTGATACAGCATTTTAGACTAAACTCAAACAGATAATTATGCATTTTTTTATTGTAAAAAAATGACATATTGTGGAATAAAACACACACCACATTTTAGCAAAAAAAGAAAGAAAAAATTATATTGCAATAAATAAAAAGTGAAATGAAAGGCGAACTTCTAAGAATGAGTGCATCCAGTAAAATTATACCAAAAGACATCCACGCGGTGTAGTCAAGTCACTTTTAATAAACACTCTGATTCAATTAAAAGGCAAATTAAAAGCTGTGCTCTGCTGTCACTGGCCTTGCGGGCGGGTCTCACCACACACTGGATGTGCAGAGAATGACCCATATAACTTATTTACCGGTAACGGAGGAGGTAAGAGGAGCAATTAGCGTGCTAATGATGAACGGCACTGTAATCTCCATATGTCTGTTACGCGGGATCCAATTACCACGCGCCTAATGAGAATCCAGGGCCGACTGAACGCCTCACGTCCTCCCAAAAATGGAGTGGCGGCGGGAGCAGAAAGAAGCTATTGTCTTCTACACGTGGCTCTGCTCGAAGACAAAAAGGCTGTGTGATGGGGTGAGAGAGGAGTGAAAATTATGTCGTCCCTGTGGGTTTGGGGTTGTTAAGAGGTGGATTAATATCAGTGTGTGTGTGTGCGTATGTGCGTGTGTGTTAATGTGTTTATTGTGTCTGTTTTCATGTCTGTGTGTTCGCACATGCTAGTCTTCTTTCTCTTAATGGGTCCAAGATCAGACCCAACACAAAATGTGACTCATCTTCATCATTCATGGGTGCTGTCATTGTTTATAAGCATTTCACTTCACTGCGATGAGAGGCCGCATTGTCCAAATGCTTGGGGCTACCTTCACCCCTCAAAGACGTGACAAATATTTGCAAAAAGTATTTATGTTGTTTACGCGAGTCCACCAGTACATTTGTGTGGCTAATGACGGCATTCTCGCCTCTTTCTCTCTCTGTGTGTCTAATCTGGCTATTGTGAGGGGAGATCTAAGAGGCCTGTGCATGTTAACTAAGTGTGTCTCCTGAATGGATGAAGGGAGAGGCTAATTTAGCTGACACACTCAATACAGCAAACCGCTAGGCAGGTTGTTAATCAAGCTGGATATGTGCACAGACCCAGGATCAGAGAAGAGGCCTTCTCCTCTCTGCACACGCATGCACACACAGATGCACACGCGCACACACACACACACACACACACACACACACACACATGCACACACACGCATGCACACACACACACTTACTTCTGCCAAACGATTCTGTCTCCCTAGATAAAACTGGACATCCTAAATGCGGCATCACATCTTTTTATTCCTTCTTTTCCATCTTTCTTTTCTTTCTGTCTTTCTATCTCTCTTCCTCTCATTTTTTCATCATCTGAATGCAAATACGAGATCAGTACGACTGTTAAGCTCACAGCCACCACCAAAGTAATTGAGAACTATGTGATCTGCCAGCCAGCTAAGATCCACAGTCGTGTGCTTCTTAAATCTATATTCCCCCACCCAGCCTGCAACCGCAGACCAACTACTTTCATGAACACAGATCCACAGACAGACACATACTTTACGTAGATGCCTTTGTGATTGGGAAGTACAGCTTACATGACAGAGACGCCTGTGCTCCACCCCCCCCCAAACAAAAACCAAAAACTTCAGAATCCACTCCACTCTACTCCACTCCCAGGCAAGTGGTGGTATTTCAGTTAAAAGCGCAGTTACCAGATTCAGTTCTCTCAAAGTTGTCACAACAACATTAAGCTGACTGGACACTTGCATCTCAATCAGCGAGTGCAGCCAAACTTGGAGTATTCCCTGGCCTGCCAGCCCTGTGGAAGGGAGCAGACATGTTGCAGGCATAATGCGGGACTAGCAGATGTTCGAGCGGGAGGAGAATCACTCAGACCCCTGCACTTGACAAGAGAGAAACTCGGAGACAGGACGCGAGTGAGCAACTAGGCACTCTCGGAGTCACTGGAGACGCCTTGTAGAAGGGCTCTACAACTTTTCTCTCTCTATCCCACCCCCATTCATCCCCATCTCCTTCTGTCCTGCTTTGTGTCATAGAGGGCGGGCAGTGACGGCGAGTGCTTGTGATGTGTTGCAGCTGGCCACCGTGACAACCACGCTGCTAATGGCTCCAGAATTTTCCTTAAAGATGCGGAAATGAGTGGCGTGAATTATTCAAGGAACCAAGTGTGTGGGAACACCCCATGAACAGCTCAGTGTGTGTGCGTGTGTGTGTGTATGTGTCTGTGTGTGTCAAAGTGAGTGTGGTGGAACTACAATAGCATTCCCTAAGAGTAGCCTACTGTTTTATAAAATTTATATTATTCTTGTTGTTGTTGTTGCACTGTTATTGTGTTATTATTAAAACAATTAGAACTAAATGCATAATTATCTTCTTTTAGACTGCAACATGGACATGAAAAGACAATGGCAGTGCCTTTATTAACGGTGCCATGATACTGTACTGAAATCACTAAAATCTTTTTGATGTATTCTATTTTCGGAGGCACTGCACAGAGATAAATGAAAATGTGACTTGTTACAGGAAACACTGACAGGAAATACTCTTCAAGGGCCTAAAGAGGAAGCCATGCTATTGTTATTACTGAACTACTAAGCATTGCAGCAAGTCTTGTTCACCTTGTTATTCACCTTGTTTCTCTAGTTGTCTAGCTCTCTACTTGTTTAAAGTCCATTTCTAAACTATTATCACAATTTTAAGGCAAAACGTACTTTGTGGTCTACTTTTTTTCTTTACATGCAGCTTTATCTTCCCTCACTATGCCAATCTTTTTTTTCTGTAAAAAACAAATTTAAGGACCACTCACAGAAATGAACACCCATACGCCCTTTCGTATGGTCTATATTTTTTTACAAGTTAAATAAAAATCAATCAAGAGCATCAGGACCAGCAGGGTAGATTTGACCACAATAAGGGCAACTCAGACACCTCCAGGGCTCCCCCCTCAATATGAAAATGTTGGTTGGGACGATGTAAATTATATATGGAGACTTACATTATATGAATCATATACTGTATGTTCTCAGTTAGGCTTTTCCATATGGGCCACACCATGGCAGCACAGATGGAGCAGAGAAAGACGGCCTGTAAAATCTTAACCATGAAGATGGGATTGATTATTGATGAGTCACCCTTGACTGCTCTTCTCTCCTCTTCTCTGCCACCCCTTGTCCCCCCCCTCTCTCTCTCTCCTCATGTGAGCGCTTGTTATCCAGGTGTCAGTAGTGCCCCTCAGTTATGTTTTGCCCCCCACCCCAGGTTGTGAAAACGTAGGTGAAGACACATGACCCCCCCCCCCCCCCCCAAACCCTTCACTACCTCACCATCCAAAGCACATGTACCCTCCTGTGGCCCCTCCAGTCCTGCTCTTTTCTGCTCTCTAGGGCTACAGCCCGTTCCCGCTAACGTGGGCATATGCATGTGTGTGTGTGTGTGTGCATGTGTGTGTGTGTAGTGGGTAACAGATGCCCCCCTCACACTCAGTTTAGCCTCAGCAGCTGTCACCACAGATGAGGCCCCTTTGCCCGCCTGCAACGAGGGTCCACAAGGAAGGACGGGAGTGGAGGATCAGAGTGGAGCAGGAGAGGAGAGGAAGAAGGGATCAGAGGAGGAGGAGAAGAGAGGAGGAGAAGAATGGAGAGGAGAGGACAGGAAAGGTGAGGAGACTACAGGATGTGCAGATTCCTGGACATCCCTCCCAGCGCCCGTCCCACCCCACTTGGGACAGCACTTCAGCTCTGTCTGAGCTCCATTAGCCTATATTCTGAGCTGAGGCTGCCTTTGGGGGCAGAGTTGGGGATGGGGAAGTGTTAGGGTGCGGATGGGGAAGGGTGTAGGGTTAGGGCTGCAGATGAGGAAGGGTGTAGGGTTAGGGCTGAGGATGGAGAAGGGTGTAGGGTTAGGGCTGCAGATGGGGAAGGGTGTAGGGTTGCGGATGGAGAAGGGTGTAGGGTTAGGGCTGAGGATGGAGAAGGGTGTAGGGTTAGGGTTGCAGATGGAGAAGGGTGTAGGGTTGCAGATGGGGAAGGGTGTAGGATTAGGGTTGCAGATGGAGAAGGGTGTAGGATTAGGGTTGCAGATGGAGAAGGGTGTAGGATTAGGGTTGCAGATGGGGAAGGGTGTAGGATTAGGGTTGCAGATGGAGAAGGGTGTAGGATTAGGGTTGCAGATGGAGAAGGGTGTAGGGTTGCAGATGGAGAAGGGTGTAGGATTAGGGTTGCAGATGGAGAAGGGTGTAGGGTTAGGGTTGCAGATGAGGAAGAGTGTAGGATTAGGGTTGCAGATGGAGAAGGGTGTAGGATTGCAGATGGGGAAGGGTGTAGGATTAGGGTTGCAGATGAGGAAGGGTGTAGGATTAGGGTTGCAGATGAGGAAGGGTGTAGGTCCTGTAGGGTTGAGGGAGAACAGAATGGGCTTGATGTGTCCAAGGGTGCTTGTCTTCATGTGAAGACCAGAGGGCCTCATTCACCAACCATTCTTACAAAGAAATTTGTTCTGAAAACCTACTTATATGCAGATTTCAATTTGTATTCACCAACACAGGTTTTTAAATAGGACCTTAAGAACATATTTAAGAAAATTCTTAAGACGATATTGGTGAATGAGATCCATTGTAAGCAAGTAACAGTAAGGTAATGACGGGGTTAGCAGTCGGTCCCACTGTGGCTACCATTGGAAGAACTCCTAATAAGACCCCAATCAATCCAGAAGACTTGTTCTAGAACTTACTGCGATTCTAAAACCCGCCCTGACCCATCACTGACCTCCAAAAATCCCTGTGGGCCTGCTAGAGGGGTCGATTTTAAAGATGATGATCTCATCACAAGGGCCCTTTCCCAAACTAACGGAACTCAGAAGAGATCCACCATCTGTACCTACTATAACCTCTTCTCACAGTATTTTTTTTAACAAATTTCTCCTGTCTTTTTTCCCCAAAGAATTCCCCCTTGTTAAAAAGAGACGAAGCCTCCTCTGGACAAGACAGTCCACAAGGCAGTGGACTGGGACACAGCCTTCCCCTATCCCCTCTTGAATCCGAGACTCATACAGTGGCCTGCGTTGAGAAGAGTACGCTTCGCCATATTTAAGAGCAGATGATGCTTAAACGGCACAGCGCTGGCTCACATCCAAATGCTAATCTTCACACCGCTTAGCACCACACTTCTGACAGCAGAGCTCCACAAACACACAAAAAAAAGAAAAACACGATACTCTCAGATGACAGAAGTTTAAAGGGTTTGTTTCTTCATGGCCCGATTTTCGAGAGAGGTTTTTGTGAAGTGGTCACGTGCCGCTCAGGTAGCGGGAAGAGGTGAGCCGCGGGGAGAGAAAGCAGGTGGGCATAGTGGTTTGAAGGGATGGATGGGGGGGGGAGTTGATGACAGCAAATGCTTGATTGGGTCGTGAGCGTAGGGCACAGATGGAGGGAGAGAGGGATGGGGGGAGAGAGGAAGGGAGGAAGAGAAAGAGGAGTGTGGCAGCTCAGACGCTGGCTGCAGGTGGCTTGCAAAGCTGTGTGTGTGTGTGTGTGTGTGTGTGTGTGTGTGTGTGTCGTGGCAGCACAGCGGTGAATTATTTACACGGGACCAGAGGCAGAGGGATCGGACGCATCTGTCGCACATCCTTTTAACGCCCCCCAACACCCACACATACACAAACACACACACACATATATATACACACACTTCATCCCTCTACTGCCCCCCCCCAACAGATGTGTTTACTCGCCGCTCATAGCAGCTAACCACTTAATGGGTCACAAGTGCACGCCAAGAGTTAATTAAGCAAGGCTTTTCAAATGGGCAACGTGTAGCAGAGATGGCCTTTTTTTGTTTATGATGCTATAAGTTATGCACTAAGTGTTTTATAATAAGATAAAGAGAACTACCAACAAGGGAACTGGAGGTGTGTGTATGTGTGTGTGTGTGTGTGTGAGTAGCAGCTAAATTTGATGGTTTGAAAAAGATGAAGTCATTCTCACTCAGTATGGGACTCAGTAATGGAGCTGTCCAGTGCAATGCATGTAAAGCAGTACCACCAAAACACAACATGGTATAAATATTCAGCGAGACTACTGAGAATATTATTTCCATCCAATTAAAACATCTCCTAAGATTTATCCCATGTTGACATCAGAGTGACACTGAATTTCAAAAGAAAATTAAAAATATTGGAACAAGAGGTTAAAGGTGCAGTCAGTGATGTTATGCGGTTTGTTAACACCTAATACTGTTTAATCATAACTTAAAATAATGTCTGCTCATGATCCGCCAGCCCTTCATTCCCCTGGGTCACCGTAAACAAATATGGTCTTTTTATGATACCCAGGCCCTGAAAACTGACAAAAACAAACAAAATGGTGCTGCCTGCACCCCAAATAATAGAGGACTGAGGGCATGGTAAGCTGCCTCTCTGGCATGTTTTGCTCTGTCATTGGGTCAAATATAATGAAGGCTTTGTTGGTCAAAAGCGTCTGATCAGAAATACGAACATAAACACAAACATAAACTAACGTGATTTCCGCCAGCATTCCTGACTGCACCTTTAAATCAGACATTTTTCCCATGTTTGATCTGAACTCTGAACTCATGACCTCTCTGATTCCATACTCCTTTGAATGACCACACGTGTCCCCCTTATTTTATTGAGCAGGTTCATTTAGCCCCCCGTATTCTGTACTCCACACGTGTTGTCCTTACTTTGGTGAGCAGGTTCATTTTTGAAAGAGGAGAGGGGGAAGAACTTACTGTCCCACTTCCAGCAGTATGGGTGCTGGACAGAGCACATAATCATCTCTCACCACACTTGGCACCTCATCTGGAAATAGTAAGGAGAGGGAGGGAGGGAGAGAGAGAGAAAGAGAGAGGAAGAGACAGAGAGAGAGAGAGAGAGAGAGAGAGAGAGAGAGGCAGTAATGATAAAGGGAAAATAATGAGAAGGAGGAGAGAGATAGACAGAGGGAGAGAGAGAGGTGTTGAGAGAGACAAAGAGGTTGAAAGTAAGAGAGGAATAAAGGGAGTAGAGGGTGAGTGAGGAAGCGAATGAGAATGAGTGGCAGGGGAAAAAGGAGAGACAGATGGGGGGGAGAGAGAGAGAGAGAGAGGGAGGGGGGAGAAGGGGGGAGAAAGAGAGGGAGGATTGTCGTTATTGGACTGTGAACTTGTTTCCAGATGTGCAACACTGCAGCCATCTGAATAGGACGGTGTGTGTGTATGTGTGTGTGTGTGTGTGTGTGTGTTTGTGTAGTGTAGAAGCTACTGGCCAGAGCCTAACTGAATCATTGCAGGAGGGTGGAGAGATGTGATGAATGTGTATGTGTGTGTGTGTGTGTGTGTGTGTGTGTGTATGCGTGTGTGTGAGGGGGGTCAGCAAGGGACAGCTGACGTGTGCACACATAACACTACAAAACTTCAAATGGGAAAAGTGTGTGCTTGTATGTGTGTGGGGCAATAGGGCAGCTGAGGTAACCTTTTATAGGAGAAAGAAAAAAAGCTACAAAAGAAGAAACTGTACAGGGACATATTGGGGCCGCTGTGCTATTGATATTACAGTCAATAGATGATTACATTTACATTTAGGCATTTAGCAGACGCTTTTATCCAAAGCGACTTACAAAAGAGGATAACATTCAAGCTACAACACAATGAAAGAACGAACAAGGAGTGCATATTGCTAACATAGAAACTGCACCAATTTAAGTTGAAAGTGCAATAGTGCAGAGAAATGAAATTGTTAAGTGCATTCTCAAAGTTTACGCCAGGAGATATTCTTGGAAGAGCTGGGTCTTCACGAGTTTCTTTTACTTTATGGAGCAAAGAAAAAATTTAATTTATACATTTTTTTTTTATAAAAATGTAAAATAAATATCTTATTTCCTTCCATTTCTGCTTTGTTTGCATAAGTCCACACTGACTGACAAGCCAGATGTGAGTTAACAAAAGCAGCTCATGATGCATTTGCTTTCTGCATGAGGTCAAACAGCTATGCAGGTGTTTTCTCTTACCTCAAAGGGTGTGTATGTGTGTGTGTATGTGTGTGTGTGTGTGCGTGCGTGCATGTATCTGTGTCTGTGTGTGTGTGTGTAAGGGCATATGTGAGCCACATGTTTGTGTGCATGCGAGTGTGTGTGTCTGTGTGTGTGTGTGAGTGTGTGTGTGTGTGTGGTGTATGAGTGTAATTAAAAAGACATTTTGATGTGGTATCCTGAGTGAGGGGAATGAGAGAGGTCCTGGAGTGACTTCAATAGCATTCACTGTCCAGGTGACAACTCATGCTGGGATATCAGTATAGCAAATGTGTTGTCCGCAGTGTGCAAGACATATAATACACAACACACACAATGTTACACTATATATTTAGCTACACTGTGATATTTAGTGTGTGTCGTTCAGAAATGTAAGAACAATATGTACTGCCATATTCACACCTCATCTTGACCAATACAACACAGAACTCGATTGTCTGTTCATTCATTCATTCATTCATTCATCTTAATGTACATTATGAGAGTTAAAAATGTGATCCAGTCATCCAGATCTGCCAGATGTCTACTTGTGCTGTGGCTTGATGTCCCAGATGAAAGAGACTGGAGGTTGTGGCCACTGGCAGTCTTGTCCAATGCCTGTGGCTCACCCACCCATAATAACCACATACAAAAAACCCTACTGGAGCGGTGTTATGGCTTATTTTTATCTGGCTATGGAAAGATCAGTGCAGGACTTGATTGATGGAGCGCAGAGACTTCCGTCTCAGCCATGAGCCACCATGATTCTTATCAAATGATTGCCCCGCAAACTCGAAATAGAACCCCGCACGAAAATGTGTGCAACAAAGATGATGATGATGATGATGATGAAGATGAAGACCAAAAAACTCCAAACATCGTTCCAAAGAAGCGGGCAGACGGACAGCAGCAAAGGAGCGTGTCTGAGAGTCATCTGAGCCTAGGCGGAGCATGCTCTTGGTTTCCGGAAAGTTCTATTTCCAGAGGCATGTTTAGGCGGCTTTTCTGGGTTGATGAATGGAGATAAGACCAGAGTCAGTGGCTGCAGCAGTCACCATGCCAAAGCAGGAGAAGGAAGTCTCTGCTCCATCACTCCAGTACTGTCTATAGGCAGATGTGCTGCTTTGTCTGAGTTGCCTGAGTACCTCCTTGCAGCACAGATTGTAGGCTACTACTATTACCCTTGATTTAACCCAGCATCTTGAAAGCTGCTTGGACATTGTCCTTGATAAACTCCAACAAACACCAGCAGTTAGGTTAGCGTGTACCGTCAGACTGTGTTTGCTGGATGAAAATGTTTTGAGTTTGACTATTCTGAACTCAACTACTGTTTTGGCAGTGTGGAACTGGAAGTTGGTCTTCCAGAATATTCTACAGTTTGCAACAACTACAACTGCTGCTTTAGAATGTCTGCTGGTGTTTGGTGAGGCAGAGTGAAAGCACCTTAAGAGCAACATTCTTCACTCTCCCATTCCAACACAGAATGAGATGCCAAACAGTGGAACTGACCCAGAGGTCATGGCCTCATGGCCAGCTACTGAAAGCAGAGGATCCACAGTAGAATGGAGGTGTTATGAAATGGGGAAAGTCTAGAAATCCTTTCCAGGGAACACAAACTTGCTCCATCCTGGCAAGGACCAGCATGGAATCTAATGAGCCAGAACTGCACAGAATGCCACAGTGAAATAGAATTTGACTGAAATGTAATAGAATGTTCTAGGACAGCCTGGTCTGTTGAGATGAGCGGTTCTGTATTTGCACTGTGCATTGTTACTCACCATAAGTGTTCTCTTTGACCTTGAAACGGCACAGGGCTCTGTCCTTGGCTTGTCCCAGCGTGAAGCCGTTCCCCCGCACCACGATGTCGAAGGACTCTGAGGCATGCACACCAGATGAGGGAAAAATAAGAAGCAACTTCTGGCCCGCAGAGTTCAGGCTTTGTTTGTTTAAACAAACACACACACACACACACATGCAGTACAAATACAGCACTCACACATACAGTATATGTTCCATTTTTAAATACATAATAATAGCATACAAATACACACACAAGCACACACATACACACACTTCTCCTAGTCTCAAAAGGCACTGTTCTCACAGTGACCATACTCACGGTTAGCACACACACTGGAAGGCTCCACAGTCAGGATCTCAGTGCATGATTTCTTTAGGATCTGCATAAATAAAGTCGAATTGAATTCAAGCCTGCCCTCGCCATCTCGCACTTATTAACTATCACTGCAAACCAACACTCTGGCTCATATTTCAAAGCCATCACCCTTTGTGTTTCTGCATGTGTGTGTGTGTGTGTGTGTTTGCGTTGAGAGGAAACAGGAGTGTGTGAGAACAGTGTCAGGTCTTTATGAGGAAATTATGCATCAACCTCCCCACCATCCCCCCTACACACACACACACACACACACTCACCCATCTCGCTTGCAAAGCAGGCTAAAAGAGACACGTCATTATCATATAAAAAGGGCCGTTGAATCACGAGCTCGCCCCCACGTCCTCTATCCTCCTGTAAATCAACACAAACTATGCAAATGTGAGGCCGACGCCACGGCCACATTAGGCCCAATCTACACTCCTCAGGGCCCTGAGAGAGGCCATTCAGGTGTGGCCCACCCACCCACACACACATACACACACCCACCCACACACACACACAAACACTTAACTAGGAGTGATAATACTACCGCCACCACCAGCACTGCGACGGAAAACAAGACGCCCTGAGCACTTTAGTGAGAGTGATGACAATATAGAAGAGTTTGCCATTTTTTATCTTATAGTCTTCCCATCAGTCACACACACACACACACACACACACACACTGTTAAGGAGTATGAGGACTCAGTCAAGTCTGCCAGGCTAGTGGAGAGCAGAGCAAAGACTCCAGAACAGCTGGATGAGTCAAGTGTTGCACTGGAGCTAAAAGGAGAGGCCTCATGGTTTGATTTTTTTTTGGAGTGGCCGATCACTGTATAATGGGTTGAGTTTACTAGGAAAAAATGTCGCTGACTCTGTGTGTGTGTGTGTGTATGTGTGTGTGTATGCATATAGGGGGATGATGGCGAAGTAACACGTAATTTCTCCATAAAGTGTGTGTGTGTGTGTGTGCACGTGTGTGTATGGGGAAAGCATGATTCCAACCATGTAACTTTTCTAAAAAAAAAAAAAATCTTACACTATCTCAAAATATTTGTGGTAGGAAGTTGGACCTTCCAGACCTACCACGTGTAACTCATCACTGTCATAACTGTTTGAATCACTCCTTCAGCTAAACATATCACTTTTTTTCTAAAAGCATTCAAATATATCTGTGAGAATTAAAAAACAAAAAAACATTTAACGTAAAAAATCTGCATTCTGTCTACATATTCTATTCATATTACATCTTAAATACGCTTGTGTCTTATAACTGGATTCCTCTTTGTTGTAATGTGTTTAAAAAATGAATTTCAAGGGTAGAAGTTGCTCCATTATCTAAAATGTTTTGGCCAAAAACAACCTCCCATTCCCATGAAATAGAAGAAGGGAGGGAAGAGACAGCAAGAATGAGGGAGAAACAAGGGCAAATGGAATGATGAGAGTAAAAGAGAGAGAGAGAGAGGGACAGAGAGAGAAAGAGAGAAACAGAGAGAGAAAGATAGAATGAGAGAGAGAACGAGAAAGTGGGAGAGACATCGAGAGAGAGAGAAAAAAGAGAGAGAGAGGCAGAGAAAGACGAGAGAAAGAGAGAAGGAGGGAGTTGCACAGATGACCTAAAATCCTAGAAATCCCAGCATCAAGGCCCAGTGGGCCGAGTGATCCAAGCTCCAGAATTACTAATCACTGGAGAATGCCTGCGTGTTGAATGGGCCTGAACAACCATTTGGCCAGAAACAAAGCACATACACTCTCTCACATGAACACAAAACACACACACAAAATGCTTAAGTTTGATTGAGCCCAGAAATAATTTTTGTTAGGTGCTGGGACACATTAAACCCTGCCACAACTCTCACACGCCTCTAAGCCAAGGTCACTCTTCTTGGACCTTCTAGAGAATAATAACTCTTATGTGGCTCATCTCATGGGAGCTGTTTGTGTTTTTAGACCCAGTTTTACGTCCAACAAAGATTTGCCTGTTTTCATGGGAAGTTCTCCACGGTCCTCAGCAAAAGGACCTACATAAACACTTTTTTTTCCGGTGCTCACAACGTCCCAAACAAACATTTCAGTGTGTGTGGGCACATCAGAACACTGCGGTGGGCTTGTGGCTTCTATCACAGGTTTTGGACCTGTCAGAACCAAACTCAACTGGCACATGGAAAGTCTTGCCAGCAACAAGACGGACAGGTTTGTACAGACATCTTTGTGTTCACCCACCTATTTTTCCCTCTCCCTTAAGGAAGCCAAACATTTGTTTGTGGTTGAAATTTATTTTTGCTTTCTGCACTACAAAGGTCTTTAAAGCATCCTAAACTATGCTGAATGGTGCAGGCTAACTAAGAGCAGCCTGCTCACTTGGGACAAGTAAATTAGCCTAAATGGAGAAGGGTGGACAGGAAGCAGAACATCTTATAAGAAGTTGCGTTTCAAGACACAAACACACACACACACACACACACACAAAGCATTGAAATGATGTGATATTTACTGTGAGAGTAGTATGTTATGACATTTGTTGCAATCAGTATGTAAAACTCAAAACACTGACCAATACCAACCGCAACCATAGCACTGACACAGAAGTCTGAAATCTGGGTCAGTTTATGTGAAGACAGTCTGTGAGTTTTATAGGATAGCAAGGATTATGTGACTTAACCCTTCATTTACGTAAAAGCTAATGTAAACCAGTGTATAAAAACATATCACATACTGTTTGTGTGTCTGTATCTGTGTTTATGTGTGTGTGTGTGTGTGTGTGTGTGTGTGTGTGTGTGTGTGTGTGTGTGTGTGTGTGTGTGTGCATTTGAGGTATGATAAATATGTTAATGTGCTAGAGTTTGTTTGCCTTTGAAAAGAGCAGAGTGTATGCATCTGTGTGTGTGTGTGTGTGTGTAACAGTATGGATACATTTCTGATGCCTCTGTGCATGTGTATCAGTGTGTGTGCACCTCTGCGTGTCCATGTGTGCAGGACAGCTGTATACATACTGAAGTGACAATGTCTTTAAGTGCTTTGAAGCCTCCATGCACTGCAAACACATTGGCTCCAGAGTCTGCAACATCCACTAGCTACAAGGACACAGAGAGAGAGATAGACAGAGAGAGAGAGAGAGAGAGAGAGAGAGAGAGAGAGACAGAAAGAACAGATAACAATTCAACTCTCCAAAAAATGTACTCACCCTAACAGGGACATATCCCAAAACCCAAAACGGACAAACCCTCCAGTGGAGCAGTGCCCAACACACACACACACACACACATACACACAAACACACACAAAAAAAACCCTGCTGAGCCGTTTCGTTTCCCTCCCTTCCCTCTCTATCACACTGGGCCATCACCTCCAACAAACCCAGCCAGAGTCGGTTTGAAGAGCACAAGCATTTCACAGCTGGGTGTGGGGCTGCAGCACTGTGTACTGCTCTGGAGGTTTATTTGGGATAACGGCTCAAACTGCAAATGTGTTTCGGGACGGCACTGTTGCATGAACTCTAACTGGAGAATGCAGAGCTCTCCAGGCCACATCACTAAGGAGAGCTGAGGCATTGAGGTTCAGTGAGGTATACTAATGCAAACAAATGAATTGGGCTGAATCCCAATGTGCTCCAAACCCCTAAAGCCCTCAACACTCAGAAATACCTAACTGGCATGAATCAGGTGATCATGAAGTTCATGCCAGTGTAGTCTTTGAGGGTTTAGGATTTCGAACTTTGAGAAGATATGGACCAAAGATTCTAAAGCACTAAGCGCTCCAGAATAGAATTAATTAGCCTATTTATTTATTTATTTATTATGGGTTTCAGTTGTATAGAAAACTGTGGACACTTTTTTTACCTGATGTTCATCAAAGTCCTTGATGCCTACACAGTACACTCGTGCACCATGCATCCTTGCCTCGTTAGCCTTCAGCAGAAAGACAAACAAAATGGGTCATTTATCATCAGTACTTAAGAAAGATAGAGAAATATGAACGCTATGTCTGCAACCCTATGCACCCCCCCGCCTCTGCTCTGCTCTGTAGCTCCTCACCTCCTTAATGGTGAGCTCCAGAATGAAGGGGCTAAGCTTGCCGTCCGTTAGAGCCACAATAATACTGGAGGACTTCTTTGTCTGGTCTTTCATCTGCTGCCAAGCCTGGAGGAGCAAGAACTTCCTTGTAAATATGACAAATTGAGCTATATGTAGAGCTAGGCAAAGCAACTTTATTTATGTAGCATCGTAAACTCTATAAATTATTTACCACATGCTCTACAAATGAGAAAACAAGACAAGACGACAAGACAAAGTTTAATAGCTATTTCTATTCCAAATGCTGTTACTATGTCCATTACTATACTGTATGCTTCTGTCGTTGCCTGTGCAGTCCTCCTTTAACCACACAGAACGTGTTATCTAGCACATAAACAAAATAAATGGTTCAATATTATTATTATTATTATTATTATTATTATTATAACTTGGTTTTACATAATGCCTTTCAAGATACCCAAGGTCACTTTACATTACATGTAGGCATGCGTATGTGTGTGTGTGTGTGTGTGTCGCGGGGGGTCTGATTACGTTTTTTAAGATTTAAAAAAACGTCTGTGAGCAAGGCCACTCCAGCACTACATGGACCCACTGTATTTAGCCCGGTTAACTGCAATACCAATGTCACTGACTAGCATCTGGAGAAGGGGTTACATAGGTTCTGAATGTGATAAAGCACCCAGTGACCTCAATCATTTCCGTCTGAGTATAAACAGATGGCTATCGGTCAAGCTGGCAGTTATGATACTAAACATCAGACAGCCAGAGGAACTATGGGACTATATCAGACATTATGGAACACAAGTTACTAAGGATTGCTGTCACTATAAATTGATGCATTTTTTGACATGGAAAATGACAAAACTTTTCTACTACTTTTCTACAGCATGTAATTAAGGGATATTATTAGTCTTAATATATTTATAGCATACTTGTTTTCTGGAAAACTGCAAACAAGTTCTTGACTCTTGAGACTTGATTGACATTATATATTTTCTAAACTTTTTCAGATGTGAAACAGAAAATGTGCTTTCCGTGACCTAACCTGACCTAGAAGTCTTTAACTCAAGACAAAATACAGGATGTAATGCAAGCCTAAATGTGTGAAAACCTCACTCACACTCCTGTATCGAAACATCAGAACATAAGCAGTCACACATACAAGTGACTAGGACTGTGACTGTGACATGCAACATAGGCCATGAGAATCACTAAAATATAAAATGCAGCATTACCATTCTGAATCCTTCATGCATGTAGGTATCACCGGCAGGATGCACTTCACTCAGTCGCTTTAGACCCTGTTCAATTTCATAACTAAAAAAAAAAAAAAAAAAAGTGACAGTCCAGTTGAATACAATTGAAATATTCTGAGTTCAAATTTACTCATGAGGCACAACATATTAGCTACAGGGGTGTAGTGAGTATTGGGCGTACTGAGTGGTATGGAGTCCCTCCACCTCTTGGAACTGATCATTTATGTAGGCTACTTCTCACATTAGGCATCTATTTACAACATTATATTGCATACCGCCACTAAAACACTCCCACTACACCTCTGATTAGCTAGCAATGCTGCATGATAACCCACATACCTGTCTCCAGTAAGAGGCAGCATGACCTCAGCCTGAGAGGAGAACACAATGAAGGATACCCTCAAGCTTGGGCTGCAGACAGCAAAGACGTGCCGGGAGAAATAAACAAAATTCCCCTTTAATTTAATCAGCCAGAATACATCACGTTACAGTATCAGAACTTGGACAAACCACATGGAAGAAAGAACACAGCAGCATTCAATGGCAAAAGTGAGGATGTCAACATTTTTTGACTATACCTAAATCTTTTGAAGCAATCAGTAACACATATTAGTGTAAACAGATAATCATTTGGATGCATTTTTTACAGTGTGTAGCTGTTTCTTACAGTGTGTAGCTGTAATTGACTTAAATTATAGTTCGTAATGACATGATCATTTTAATCATAGTTCACAGTGATATAACAGCTTTAATGCAGTTCTGTAAATATAGTAGAACAAGCTTGTGACACTGTTGTCTCATCTATCTATCAAGTAGCCCCATTGACTGATACTGTGAAAAATATAATAAAAGATTAATTCCCACAATGCATTCACTAAACTTTCTGTGAACTCTCTCTATGTTGACAGTTGTATCATATTTTAAACGGCATTTGAATGTTCTTCAGACATGACAGCCTGTTTTTTTGACACTAAAGTTAAAATTAGCTTGTGGCTAATGAGACCACTAAGTGCTAAACACTTGGACTAACCACTAAAGTTAAAGGTGTCAGTACTTCCTAATTATAGCACGTCTGAATCTAGCTCAAGCTTAGCACGGCGCACAAGGAAAGTGACGTACTGGTACCCAGGAAACAGGTTGTCAGATGACTCATCTGCGACCCGGACAAACACTCTGTCCCACGTTAGATTTTTGACACCTGTCATTTCGTGGGAGTCCAGCAGAAGTGGGATGCATGTTCTGAAGCCTCCATTGGATTGCAGCATCCTGCTGTTTTGTTTCAGCTTGCATAATCACTGTTTACAGTAAAATATCTCTTGGCTCTTTTACATGGAGATGTACAACATCAAGCCTTTCTTTGAAGCCAGAAACAGGAACAGGAGGAAGTAGCAAGGGAAAGCCGTGAAGTAAGGACAAGTCACTGCGGACCCAGGAAGAATACCTGCTTATCACCAACTTATGTATTTGAAATATTCACTCAGAGTGACATCAGTAGACATAGCAGATTGCAAAACAGCCATTTCTTTTGAAATGAAGATAAAATAATCATTATGACAGCCATGACACACTGGCTTAAGACCATAAAACAATAAAAAAAATGTCTGCAACAGACACAGACTGCTACACCCTTTAGCCATTTGTCCTCGACATGGCCAATGCAAACTCATCTGACTGTTTTGGTCGGAAATGGGTGACTCAGGCCCCACGTTACTCAAGACTGTGTGTGCAATCTACAGGAGGAGGACCATCAGGTTGGCCTGGTGTGTGTGTGTGTGTGTGGTGGTGGGGGTGACGCAGTATGGCATGAGGAAGTCAAGAGACTCATGGTGGGAGTATTTTCTGGAAGACAGGACAATGAGGTGCTAGCATCTGAGAAGTTCAAAGTTTGTGGCTTTGTGTGTGTGCATGCATGTGTGTATGGAAAAGCCTGTCTTCTCTCTTGTGGTGACTGTTGTAATGCTGTGCTTACACATTATAATGAACCACAGCTAAAATCTAAGTGGCCTTATTGAACAGACCACAGCACAATCTGCAATAGGCCATGTTGTGACCCATCACAGGAAGTCTGATGGAAATGACGACCACAGTACCAAATAACCAGGCCAGCAAGATTTCCTTTTTTGGTGGCATTTCTTACGGTTAAAACGTGTCTCTAATTGTGGACATAATAATAGCCGTTATGGCTTAATAGACTAGGGTCAACTAATGATGACAGAACATTTGTGCTGCTCTCAAGGTGTTCAGCATTTAGTTTTGTGAAAGCAGTCCTGCTGTACAGTGGTCAATCCCCCCCCCCCTCCCCTCCATGCAGTCGGGCTCTCTACACCAGAACCAGAGTATTTCTTATGGTCACGTTTTTTGTGTGTGTTTGTGTGTGAACATGTGAGTATGTGTCTGTACATGTGTTTGTGGGTGTCCATGTATATGTGTTCTTGTGTTTGTGTGCGGGAATGGGTGCATATGTGTGTGCACGTGTGTGTGTGTGTGTGTGTGTGTGTGTGTGTGTGTGTCTCTCTTTCAATCTCTCGCTCTCTGTCACTCTGCCGGTGTGTGCATGCATGTGTGTGTGTGTGTGTGTGTGTTAGAGAGAGCACGAGAGAGAGAGAGGTGCTGGAAGCCTCCAGTGCAAATGGCCATTTCTTAACAGCCCAGAAGACTGTGCCTCTCTCCTCCTCCCACTCCCACCTGCTCGCTTTGCTATTTTCTCCAGCCGAGCGTCTGCTTGTGCCGGGGTCACCGCCGTCTGTCCCCACACATACATTGAGTCAACGTTACGTAAGGGCCAATTCATCAAAGCTAAAGATCCCAGCTTTTTATACTCTTCCTCCTTATGCTTCATGCTACTTTCTCCAGCATCCATATTCTTGTCAAGTTAGACGGTTGTGTGAACAGCACATTCACACAATCAAGACGAAGAGCAGAAAGTACTCAGAGAGTACTGTAGAGTTGTCTGTAACTGCTTGTCACACACGGCTCGTTTGAACTATAACTTTGTCAACAGGGCTAAGCAATGAGCAGGTTGCTAAACAGTCAGTCTTCCCAGTATTACAGCTGCATTCAAGGCAAAATAAGAAAGAAACACAAACATGTAACTGATGGAGTGTCCTCATACAGAGAAAGCCACTTACCTCACAAAGCGCTCAGTGAGGTTTTTCACAAAGAGGTAAATCTCTTGCCAATCACTTCCAACACTTCCTGACCTGTAACACAAAGAGGGACAATATCATACCCCGCAAAAGAGCTGGAAATACAATGACAGAGAGAAGACATTCTCAAACACATAGAAATTTAAAACGGCATTTATAGAAATTTAAAAAGGTCTTATTTGCCAAGTGTATTTACACACACAAGGAATTTGGTCTCTGCATTTGTCCCAGTCATGAATTAGTGAACACACAGCAAGGTGAAGCACACACTAACCCAGGGCAGGTGGCTGTCAGGGAGCAGTGAGAGGTTAGGTGCCTTGTTCAAAGGCACTACAGCCACAGTCCACTGGTCAAGCATCAAACCTTCAACCCTTTGGTTCCAAGCCCAAAGCCCTAACCAGTAGGCCACAGCTGCCATGTTTGCTGCACTGGTTTAAATGACCTTATTGACCTTATTATATTATCTCCATATGGTTTACACAATATAGTAAGGTTATAGAAAGAGAAGCAAGTAACTTGGTCATTACAGTGAAAACCACATCCAATTCCGGGTGACCAAAGAGATAAATGAGAGCTTATGCATTATCACCACTGTCATAAAAACCACTAGGAGATGAAGTGGCTGAAATGAGCGAAGTCTGCAAAATGTGCCCTTGGTCTAAGGGCTGCAAGGTAATTCAAATAATAATTACAGTGTGTGTGTGTGTGTGTGTGTGTGTGTGTGTGTGTGTGAGAGAGAGAGAGAGAGAGTGTGTTCATAAAAGTAGAGTTAGACCTTTCTTTTGTGAAAGTTTATTTCTTCGCCTCTTAGAACAAGGTCAGAGAATTTACAGAACACACTGACTTGCAACTGTTATATTTATATTAATATATTTCCTGAACATGCCACCAGAAAATAGCTTTCAAATGTATTTTATGTTACAAACTATGGTTAGACATGCATTACAAATTTGCCTGCAGGACACAAGTTGAATCGAATAATGCAAGTTGCACATGTGCATTAAATCACTGGTTGAAATTTGATAGGCCGCCAGCGCACCAAAAGGACACTCCTTCTTCTACGCACATTTGTTAGGCTATTTGATTACATTTCGTCTTTAAGATTAGGAGCAAACTGACCTAAGCCTTTTCTCCGAAACTACATTTAGTTAGTGACTTAACGTGGCTCAATGACGCATACCGCGGGACTCGTTTGGGAGAGACTCTTCTTCAAGAGTACCAGTATATTTGGTCATATCGGTCCCATCATCCTGTCATTTCAACAATTACCTAAGATGCAGGATGGCTGCAACTGGGCCACCATTCCCTAAAACAAACAGGAAGCACTCAAGCAACACCGCCATGGGGTGAAACATCATTTGAAGTCACAAGCTGTATACAAATACTGAAAAACCCACAACATTGGCAAACATTGTATTTGTTAGGTTATAAAGCTGACCTACTTAGCTTCAACACTCCGTTGTGCAATATATAATCATCTAATTCATTATGTGCACACATTTCCCTGAAAGGACTGAGCCTCTCGAGAGAAGCAGGCTGCATGGAAATTAAACGTGGTACGCATACCCGGAGGGCCATACCTCTTCAGAATGGATAAAACAGCAAATAGAGACACAAACACAAACATAATTATCTTCCGTAACAGCATATTCAATCGCCAAAAATGTGTAGTGAGCCACCGCGGAGGTAGCCTACAGCACCTAGGACACACAGCGGCACAATCTTCGCATCTCAAAGCCCACAAGTTGAGTTGAACTTGACCCCTTAGCCCTCTGCACCCTCCAATAAAAGATGTTGATAAAGCTGAACCATCGTCTAACCGTTGACAGATAGGCGACATGCGGCCAAGACCAAATGTTAGACCGCTACCGACACTTTGTGACAATGCTTTGTGTCCTTATCCTGTCCCTTCTTGATCGCAAACCCGGCTTAATAGAACGCAAGTCAACAAAAGAATAAGCATTTCCAGAAGCAGGATGTAGCCTAAAGTATTGTCCTCTTACCTATCCAACACAAAGAAGAGATCATATGCTCCATGGCAAGACTGGCTTTCCACTTGGAAAGATGAAATAAAACTCAAGACAAGAACCACTGTTGCTCCTATAGTCCAATGTTTTTGTACAAAAAAACGTGCTTTGGACATCATAGTCGTTGCGTGGGAATAAATGTTGTCTCAACGGCCCCCAAAACAATCACACAAAGTCAAAAACAGTTTATCCAGTTACGCACTGTCGTCGGTGAACAGTTGGAGGATTAACCCTACTCCACCTCCCGGTTTCGACCGATATGTCAAATTTATACCCAAGCAAAAACGTAAGTTTGTTTCCTGTGAAACATAAGAAACTACATTTGTGACGTGACGCGAGTGATTTCTTCACATCTGTCTTGTAGAGCATTGGCTCTGTGGCATCTGTACCGACTCATTTCCTTCAGAGGCATGAGAACAAAAGTCTTAACAAACTTTGCTCTAACTTTAAGCACTCCCCCAAACTTAACCTCTTTTCTACTGCGCCTGCGCGCTCCAGATGTGCAGCTGTTGCCGTGCCTTCGGCTATCCTTTTTTGTAAGCTATTTACTGGGTCAATATGTCATTCCGTGGCAGCACATCATGTTGGGATATCTCTAAATATGTTACATTGATAAAACATAGGATTTATTATTTAGATAAAGATTTTGAAGAGCACGGATCATTCTGGGGGAAAATGTTTTACGTTGTAACCTTATCTAAGATGGTTAAGGATTTTGAGCAAACAGGTTAATAATATAGCTGGTAATAGCCTATATTACCTAATATGACAAGGAAAAACAAAAGACCTTGGCCTAACTGGAGGTATTCAGTGTAGCTATTCAGTGTAGCTATTCAGAGGTGTAGTGGAGATCTTTTAGTTTGGATACACAATGCAATCTTATACATTAATGCCTAATATTTAAAAAGTGTGAAATTACATAAATGATCTGTTCCAAGAAGTTGGGGGACTCTTCACCTCCAAGTCCAATGCCCACCACATGAATGAATGAAATACTAGTGTTGATAAGCAAGTACTCTATCTATCTATCTATCTATCTATCTATCTATCTATCTATCTATCTATCTATCTTTTTTGGGAAAGAAGACACACAGTTCCATAAAACAAGAGTACTTTATGTTCTCTGTTACTTTTTACATTTTCTTTTCTGTCTTTTTTTGACACATGGATAGTTTTACAGGGTTTACCAAACACACAGATCTTATGAGACTCACTCCAGTTCATCTCTGTGAAAACACTTGCACTTATTTTGTGAGAAATGATCAAATACCAAAGTGACAAACATGAAGCCATCTGTGTATTATGTTCACAGGCACACAGAGAATGAACACACACGCACACACACGCGCACACACTAAATCAACACACATTCTCATTCTCTCTCTCTCTCTCTCTCTGCCTGTCTTTGCAGTACTGTAATTTAATCCACTATTTTTATTCTCGCATAGAGATATTTAAGAGTTAGACAATTTTGCATGCACTACTTTGTGACAGACGTTGAAGTGGTATATTATTATCTAAGAAAGGCTATCAAGTAGGCTACTAGTATGTTGTAATATGACACACTCAGTAGGGGAAAAACACTGATTGTAAAAATGATGTCATAGATTCTCTTCATTTAGTATGTGAGCGTGTTTAAACATATTAGACAAACACATGAGTTCCTGTTATTTAACGCACAGTCATCACATGGGTGCACTAAATGTCTGTGTGACCAACTGAGGGAGTTTTTATTATTTTGTCACACTTTTTCTTGTCACAGTATTTTTCCTCACAGACTCTTAATTAGTGGGAATTTTTCATTTCTGGTCTGGAACATTTCCTGTGACAGATTTTCTTACAGGAAGTGATAGGCAGGTGGCTCCGATTTCGGGCGCATCACAATGTCCTGCTATAGCTGTTGTATTGTTTCCATCTCCCCACACACAATCAACTAAAGGTCTGTTACACAAGCACAAGCAAGAAGACACAAACAAGAACTGCACAGACACTAGGCAGCCTCCACAAGTTCAGTGTTAAAGGAAACTGGCACTGACACTGAGTAAAAGTCCCCCGAATACTCCATGCCACAATGTGTGTCTCCCCCAAAAGCACTACAGTGCCTTTAGGGGGCCATTTGATTGTCCAGATGTCAATAGGCCTAATTAATAACTCTCACAGCCACTGGAAGATCAGTTCGCTGCGGGCCAGTGGTCTCCTCCACCCTCCACAAAATGGCACTGACAGTTGAGGCCTGTGGCTTTGGTGGCTGCTTTGGTTACACCCTCGCCACCCCTCCTCCTAGCAAGAGCTCCAATACAGACAACTGTTTCTATGAAAGCAAGCATTCAGTGCCAAAACAGTGATACTGGAAGTAAGCCTTTACTTTCAAAGAACTGTGTGGAACTCAGATGGCTCAAGGGCATGTTTGGCAATGGAGACTCACAAGAACAGTCGCGACTCTGCTGAAAACATTCCCGCAAGAGATATGAAGCAATCCTGAGCTCACAGGTCAGAGGCGTGTCCAGGAAGTGTAACCAATGACACAGTAACTGCAATCACTAAGACCAGGTCATGATACATAAGACACCAAGACAGCAAAAGAGTCTCTTAGTAGGCTATAAAACTACAGTGAATGACCAAACTGTATGACAATGAGATAGTTTCTCTCTGCTTTAGTCTGCTGTAGTACAGATCAGTGTTTTTATGAGGTAACAAGTGATTTTATGGAGTCTTTTTGTGCTGGCAGTTCGGACAGCTTTTACATTCTACCCTATTCTAAAAGACTTCTTCAAAAGTTTGTGTTTGTTTGTTTATTTATTTGTTTGTTAGAGACCAACAATTGGTGTTATTTGCTATTGAAAAATGTTGAGGGAGAAAATATGCCTCCTGTTGGACAAAAGGGTGTTGATAACAAAAAAGCTTTTTTTTTAAAAAAGCTTACCATTAGGTGTTTGTGTGATTTCTAACACTTTCAAAACATCTATACTCACATGACTCTTGAGTAAAGATGCATTTTTGTCTGAGTGAAGCCAAGCTGATAAAATTTAAATGATTCCAATACATTATATGACCAAATTGTGCATCTGAAATGGCAGGGTGTTACTAACATGAGGAGGCTACCTTGAATGCCTGATTATGGAGATATATTTAAAAACCCGTTGGGTTGAGAAGTTTGATTTCAGCTATTTGTCACGCGCATTACAGTTGTAGGTGTAATTAAAAGTGACAGGGAAAACAACACAACTAATTGTGATATGCACTGAGGTGTTGAAACTCATTAGGGCTGCAATTGCTGGTTAACTGCAAAGGTGCAATCATAGCCTAATGTTCCACTTATTTACAGAGAAATACAGGAGACAGTGATGCTGATCAACTGGAAATGATGCAAAATAGAGTAAAAGTAACAAGAAGATGTGGTCGTGTAACACTTTCTTCAATGGTTTCCACTGTGTTTTTAAAGGAGGTGAAAACTGACATGCAGATTCAGCCTTCTGAATTGACAAAAGGGAATCACCTTAACATGTTAACCACAAAGTTGTGACTATAAATTGGCAGAGAGGCAGCATTGTTGAAGACTACTTAAAGGCTGAAACTATTTAAGAGTTAGGTCTTCGTGGACAACACCATATCCAACACAATACACAGTACAAGGCGCTTATATTGTGTCAGAAGATAGAAACTACTTAAAAAGTGAAGGACTCACTGAACTGATTCCAGTGGGCATACACAGGCACTCAAAATGTGCATGTTTTTTTTTAAACATGGCAGGGTTATTGATAATAGGCATTTCAGTCATGACAGCATCCTAATACTAAAGAGAGGACACAGATGGATTTTTGCTTTATTTTGTTGTTGTTTTATTTTGCGAAGAAGTTTCAATAGTAAATCAGAAACGAATCCCTTTGAGAGAAACAAAATAGCCTGAGTAGTTAGCGAATTCTGACAAAAAGGAGGAGGGGCAGTTTATAAGCCATTATTTCGGCTAATTAGTTAGTGATGGAATGAGTTCGTTCATTTAAAATCTGATTTGATTATGATAAAACTTTCCTATTGTGTTGCTCGGATGAACCGCGGAATTCAAGGAGCTCAGACGCTTGCGTTTCCCTTATCACTGACAGCACAGTGAAACGATTACGGAATTACAAATCAGAGAGTTAATCTCGCCTGAGAGTCTTTTTCAGTTCTCCCCTCAGAAACATGTTTCACAGAGACAGCGCCTCAGCGTGGATGGGTAATTGGATTAAAAACGTCTTCACTAATACATTTAAATCTCCGTCCCGAAGCAGGTGATAAAGTCATTTCAAAGTACCTTTTAACTTCTCGCCGCAGAAACTGTTGAGATGTCAGGAATTTCAGCGGTAGACGGGCTCTGATACCAAGGTGCACCCCCCCCTTTCTGTGTGTGTGCGCGCGCGTATCGGGAACAGCTTAATAGCGATCTCCGCAGGGGCAAAACTGATTAGTGTCAGAGAATATGCACGTGTCTCTTCAACTCAAATGCTGTCAGGAGAACAAGAGCAATGTCCTATTATGGCTGGAACTGCAAGAAAATCAAAAGGAATTTCCGGATATGTCAAACATTTAAATATGAAAAGGATTTTTAAAAATCAGCTTATGCATCCTAAAAGTCATACCTCATCATCACCTGTAATAGCAATATAATAACATCCCAAACCAAATCAAATGGCATCTATTGATGTATTAAATACACATTAAGTCTTAAAGACGATGCCAATAACATTTTCTTATGGGGAATTTAAAATCAGTCTTCCTTCAAAAACCAAAAAACAAAACTGTCAACATTAAGTGATTAGTTAGGCCTTAAAAGGCAGAAAATAGAAAAAGAAAATAGAAAAGATGGAATAAAATGCGGCCTGATAGTCCAGACTGTAGTGAAATACAATATTGAGTGGAGGTACAATGGTTGTGCTAGCCAGAAAAACATTATCCCTCTCATTGTGAATATGAATGCCAATAGGCTACTACAATGAAAGAGAATTGCATTGACTGCCACTGTGACTGAATAACGGACATCACATTACCATCACTGCTATCTTGTTTTTAAGGAATGATTGAAAACCTGCTCAAAGTGGAGAATTATTTAGGGGTAATACCACGTTAAAACAGTAACGACACCAACAGTAATAACAAGGTACAGTCCCAAACGTTAAGGTGACGCTTCTGTGCACCATGTGAAAGTGGATCTCATCTAATGCTGGCCAGACCAGGTTCTCGTCTGTCCCAGATGAGAACTTCTGGAGAGGGACGTGGGGAGGACAGAGCAGGTCAGTCCAGTACACACAGTTCAGTCTGTCCATTGACTTATCCATTTGTCCGTCTGTCTGTCCCCTGCCGTCTTCCTCCATTAGTGTCTCTGCCTCCTCCTCCTCCTCCTCCTCCCTGTCCGGTGGAATGAACAGTAGTGCTTGGGTCCAGAGCAGATAATGGTGGCTGTTGCTGGGCTTGTCAGCTCAATGAGCCTGGTCTCAGGAGATTCACTCTCCCCTCTCATTGCCTTTACTACACGTCCTCAACAACACCATTTATACCACCCCAAGACATACACATACACACACACACACACACACACACACACACTCCTGCGAGTAGACCACTGTGCGAGCAGTGAGAGAGAGAGAGATAGAGGGAGCGTGTTAACCGGGCGGTTATGTGGAGGAGATCGGAGTAGACAGGCTCACATTAGTGTGAAAGATTGACCTGTAAAGACCACTCAATCAGGGCAGTTAACACGGCCCCTCTGTGATGACTGCATGGCAGTGCCACACTCTCCCTCTCTCGTCATGCCCGTGTGCGCACGGGTGCCCAGTCGAGCAGCTATGTGCACCTCATACCATACAGGATGGAGGGAGAGGGAGGAAAGAGAGAAAGAATGAGAGAGAATGAAAGGAAAGGAGAGAGAGAGAGGAAAAGAAACACTTTGTTAAAGTGTAGTTTGTTGCTTTAAAAAATAAAAAACAGGATACATTTGTACTAATAATGAAAGAGAAGTAGTGTGAGAGAGGAGAGAGCAAGGGAGAGGGAAGTGGAAAGAGACTGTTATTTTTCAAAACATTTTGATGCTATTTTCCTGCTTTCTTACTGTCAAACATTACATAGAAATGGAGAAGTGGGCAAATGATTTGGGTAAATGTTTTTGTCAGCAGATTTTTGAAACAGACTTC